>JAOBRB020162964.1:0-15997 GCA_027575285.2 Zoanthus pulchellus
CACACTATGCTTTTTCAATCTCGTATAGTGAATTTTTTTCTCACATATCGAAATATAAATCTCGCACTATGCTTTTTGAATCTCGTATAGTGGATTTTTTTTTCACATATCGAAATATAAATCTCACACTATGCTTTTTCAATCTCGTATAGTGGATTTTTTTCTCACACTACGCTTTTTCAATTTCCTATAGTGAATTTTTTTCTCTCATATTGAAATATAAATCTCACACTATGCTTTTTTAATCTCGTATAGTGAATTATTTTTCTCACACTATGCTTTTTCAATCTCCTATAGTGAATTTTTTTCTCACATATTGAAATATAAATCTAACAGTATGCTTTTTCAATCTCGTATAGTGAATTATTTTTCTCACACTATGCTTTTTCAATCTCGTTTAGTGAATTTTTTTTCTCATATAGTGAATTTTTTTATATATACTTTTGATACGTTTGGCTTGCCATATTTTAACTCGGAGTTTATGTTTTACACCTTGGGTACCCGCTGATGGTCAACGATCCATACGTGCCCCTACAGTTTTCTCTGAGGTTAATTTTTTAAAACGTCCATACAATGCAAAAAGAAGTAACAATCGCGGAAAAGCTGGGAACAATGTCTAAAAATAACTTAAAGGAAAACTGAATGCAAAAGCTAACCTATTTTGTTTGAATTTATTTGTATAGTAGATTAACTCTGTGACGTTATTTTTTTCCAATTAGTCAAATCACACTGAGAAATGTAGTTTAAATATGAAGAAAACTTTTAAGAATATATTTGATACCGTGGTCGCAAATTTAATTGTCAGCGGTGTGATATGACGTAGGTTATGATATTCAAAGCATAAATATGACAGCTTGCTTCAAAATTTTGACATCTGTTTCGGAAATCTAAGTCTTACGAAGTTTCTTTCTTTAAGAGAAGCGAAAAGCCAAACATTATACATGTATTTAACTTGCTTTAATCATACTAATAACGTAACCTACAATCCTGGACAAAATGTTTCGGACACTTTGTTAATTTTGGTTTAAAAAGCACAACATCTATATCCCCTCTCCCCCGTTCAATGTCGCAAGATATTAAAATCAGTAAACATAAGTTTTTACCGAATGGCAAAACGTTCTTTCAACATTACAGAGGGAGGCAGGGGGGAGCTAAATTATTTGAGATACTGGTGGAGCCGAAAATTTTGTTACAAATTGAAACCCTGCATAAAGCGCGCGAATGTGATCAACTGTCCCAATTTTTTTGGTCCAGAATTGTATGTCATAAACAACCGCTTACATCACATATTGAGCCGCCAGACAGTTCGTTATAAAACATCAAATTATTCTTAACTGCTCGGCAAACAGCTAAACAAACTTTATGTAATTGTTCTACTATGCCTACATTGTCAAATGATAAAAAGTCAATTTTAGGGTTTAGCTCCCCTTTAAGGGGGATTTTCTCTCTTACTTGATGTCTTGACACCAAAACAATCTTGACCTACCGGAACAGTAACCCCACTTGCGATCTCTGTCGAACGTAAAAGTTGTAGCGCACCAAGGACTTGTACTATCAACTGTGGTACATTTCTTGTAAAGTTGATCTTTGTAGATGAACGGAAAAATACAGCAGTCGCTGTCACCATTTCCTCCATATGTTAAGTAGCAATCTAGAATGAGAGCAACGGTTTTTACAGTCTTCTCTTTATATTCTAACAAACTGCGATCACTATACTTCTTAAAAGTTATATATCTACATTATAGAGAGAAAGTTCTCCTCTGGTAGAAAACTCACTAACAACTGAACCGAAACCCCATGATTACCGTATAGTTGTTTTACCCTCAGAACTACAAGTTCAATTACCGCACGTAAACTTTTCTGAGCATTTAAGTTTAGGAACACTTTTTCCTAAAACTTTAATTACACACTTTTTATTGTAAGAATAATGAGTCTCAGATTGGCCGAAATTTATAAGCATTTTAAGAATAAGCTCGCTTAGGCTGAGGCTGAAAAGAAGAATATTTCAAGTTGAACTTTTACTAATATTATTTTGTAATTTACGTTTGTAATGTATATAGTAAAAACACAGAAACATATATATAATATATCTACAATTGTCCCAGATGATACACGTATTCATGATGTAATATACTAAAAGTTCCTCACAGTAAAAACACAGAAACACCGTTGCACAATGATATATCTACTATTTTCCCAGATGATACACGTATTCATGTAATATACTAAAAGTTCCTCACAGTAAAAACACAAAAACACCGTTGCACAATGATATATCTACTATTGTCCCAGATAATACACGTATTCATGTAATATACTAAAAGTTCCTCACAGTAAAAACACAGAAACACCGTTGCACAATGATATATCTACTATTGTTCCAAATGATACACGTATTCATGTAATATACTAAAACTTCCTCAGACAATCAGCACTATTTTCGATGCCTTGTCTTTTTGTTTCGTTATTTTTCATTGTTTTAAACCGCAAACAGAAATAAGAACATGTTAAGAAAAAATTGCGGCTGAAACAGTCAAAAAATTAAGAAGAATGAATCTTGGCAAATATTTACTGGTTCTTAGAAAGAGTACGAACATGATCTTATATCTTGTACTAAAATAATTATGGTACCTATTTTCTTACTGCTTTTAAAGCACGATAGCTTAGGTCCAAATAAGTGTCTCTTAAATGTAATAAGGTGAACTTAAAACCATTATTCATCCTAGCTGGAGAGTAATTGCTTTTATTCTAAATAAATTTTTTTAACCATATCAAAAACAAAACGGAATTAAGAAGCCTGTTAAAATCGTTTTTAATTGTTACCCTTTATGTGAAAATCTTTATATATATATGAACAAAGTTTAAACAAGAATAATTATATCAGAATAAACCAATTAACGGCGGGTCTAAGACACTGCATTCTGATTGGCTACTCAATACCCGGTCTATATGTGATAGCCTAATACCGTTTTGTCATAATATCAGAGGATTTAATCGATAATTTAGTTTGTACATCATTTGTTATAATGCTGATCTTTAAACTTTAAATCTTGTTTTATTTCAATCATTCAAAAAAGTTGACAGACTCACAACTTTTGAACGGCCTCAAAACTTCATAACAGCTTTAAACTTCAGAAGCATGTACTAGTTAAGAATAAATATAAGTATACTTCCTTTAGATTCAACTAAGATTCAGCTAAAAACCGGACTGCTTAAATAAACCGCGAAATACAAACTTGTCACATATTGACTATCTTCTCAAGTGGAAGTACTAAATATGTAGTAAACTTTCCATATGAAAGGTTAAAGTAACTGACAATTAGAGGATAGTTTACAAGTGAATATATATCAAGTTCGTCCTTAAAGACATTTTAACATTCATATAACTCAAAACCTTGCAACAAAGGATACGTTCCATCAATTACAAAGAAATTTAATTGTACTTATCTCCTTTTTTGACCAATTAGTAGGTTTATACTCAAACACTAGACCTCTTAACCTCATGAACTATTTAATTAGTAAACATTAACGAACCAACATAGTTGATACAGGGTTAATGTCCACCGTGTTATATATATGATCCATGTTTCATTACCAGATTTGCGGTGAGAGGCTAGGAAAATTTGCGACATCGGCCGTTAAAGAAAGTTTAGTTTTGACTCCCCATAAAAGAGATTCTACTGATTCTTTAATTTCCAGAAGTAGAAGAGGAAGTGGTTTAGGCTCGTCTTATGTTTTAACTTATTTCTTTACTGATTGCTATTTTTAGGGTTTGATATTAAGCTGACCAGGTGAGATACTGCGCAGAATCGGAGGGGCCGTGCAAGCAAAATCAAAATATTAACGATGCTGAAATGCAACACATGAGAGGAGCGCGGCCAGAAGTTTTCAGATACGCACGGTTATTGACAAAATGCTAATTTTTTCGAAATTTATCTGTTCCGAAGAATATTTCGATCACATGCTTCATCAAGGTTTTCGCGGACGCGCTAATGACGTTTGACGATGGCACCAAACCTAGCAAACAGCTTGTCAACTTATCTAACCGTAAGGATAATGCAACTTGTCTCTTTTATAGCTATTCCTTACCTATACGTATATCTATTCCGCAAGTACGTGCGTAACAACGTAGAATTGTTTTCTCCATCAAAGCTACGGTTAACTAGAAAAGCACTCGGACAGCGCAGACCTCCACCAAGCATATTGTGATCCCCACGCAATAGAGACGAGGAACATACTATAGAAACGATTCTAGTAAGTAAGGTGCTATCGTACCCAGGTCACATCCATTGGTATACACTAGAGTCCAATAAATGTGGGATGCCACCAAGTCAATAAGCACAACATAAAAAAATTAAAGGTGATTCAGAATCCAGGATTTCTTCCGGATTATCCTCAAAATTTAATCAGTTCTTCAATGTTCCATTTCTGACAACACCTGAAAATTTCACCAAAATCCGTCCAAAACGCTTTGAGTTATGTTGCTAACTATAACTAACTTACTTACAAACAAACATAACTTCCTTGGCGGAGGTAACAAACCAAACGTGGATTTCACAATGAAAGTTGGACTATCAATGCAGTCGGCAGAGGTCTCACTAAAACATTTGGCCGAGCCCTTGTAGTTTAATAAATATCAAAGAAAAGAATCAATCTTACGCGTGCAAAATCCCCATTTCCGGTCACGATCATAATTATTGGTGGTTCCACACCACCGGAAACGTCGCTCAGCCCTGATACACTTGTACTGCGGTCTACCGTCGTAAATAAACGGAAAGGTACAGCAAGCTCCGTTAGAGTTTCCGTCATGAGATGCCACACAATCTGAAACCGGAACCGATGACTGAATATCTAACTCTACAAATTACACATACAGTAGCTCACGTACATCAAATTTTAACTCAGTACTTGAAATTGGGAAGATTTTGAATTAAGTATGCTTAAAATTCCGCGTGCCGTTGTTTATTTGTTGATAAGATTTTGTCTTTTTTCCCAAACACTAACTCTCTATTTAATCCTTCCATCCACCCTTCCTTCCTTCCACATACATCACATTTTAACTCATTAGTTGAAATTAGGAAGATTTTGAATTAAGTATACTTAAAATTCTGCATGCCGTCGTTTATTTGGTGATAAGCTTTTGTCTTTTTTCCCAAACACTAACTCTTTTTTTAATCCTTCCATCCATCCTTCCTTCCTACCCTTTTTCTTTTTTTTCTCTCTCTCTTTCTTTATTTCTCTCTCTCTCTCTTTCTTCCTTGTTTGTTTGTTTCTTTCTTTCTATTTTAACTTTTATTATTCTACTGTGATTGAGAAATTCTTCAAATTAAAATAGTTTAATTTTCATACCTCGTGCTTCAAGGTCTTCTTCATGCAAGCAAAGATAACAAACAATGAGTATTAGACTCAGTAAGAACGCTTTTCAAAAATGCAATTAGCATAACAGGGATTGTGAAAAAATTTCCAAACCATTTCAAACTACTCCAAACAAATTTTCATTTAAAACAACGTAAGAACGTCTGTTTTTATTTTTAAACGTGTGTAGTGAAATAAAATGGTAAAGATATAAAACAAAACACGACCGTTATAGATACAAATTAAAAACCCGAATTTAGAACCTAAAATTTTGTTGTTCAAGCTGAACATGCAGGTCCTTATATTTTGGGGTATAGCTGATAAGTTCTTAGTAGATTATTTGCAAAAGTTATTATAGTGATACTACGATAGTACTAATAAGCTATAACAACTAACAACCAAAAGTTACTGTAGTGATGCTATGATAGTACTACTACGATAGTATAGTTACCGCAAAGTTTTATAGTTTTATAGAATGAAGATTGTTTCAGCTTCTTTGATCGCAATTAAAATTATAAATTTGAAGGTGGTTTTTACATCAGAACCTTTTTTTTTTGTCAAGCTGAATTGGAATTGGTTATTTGGGTTTTAAAATGCAAAATTTCAGCCTCGTTTTTGTACGTGGGTTTTTACTGTAGCAGACAGAAGCAGAGGCGGCGGCGGCAGCAAATTTTGATTGGCGGAGGGGGGGGGGGCAAGAATTCGGGCACCGAAGACGTCTAACAGCGAGCGCCCCAGGCACTGGAAAGCTAGGGGTCTCCGAGAGCATGCTTCCCCGGACGATTTAGAATTTCTAACCCCTTTGATTATGAGACGCTATTTCCTGCATATTCTCTGCCGATATATGCATGTACACTTTGATCTACACTATTCACTATTATTTTTGCGGGGGCAGCGCCCGCCACTGAGAAGGACAAATAAACAGAGATATATAAATAAACGGATAAACAACAGGATATAGATTTCTTACTTGAAAGCTGGTTTATAAATGGATGGCAGTGAGGATGGATGAAAAATTGGTTAGAAAGAAAAACAGCCAGTTGTAAAAATGAGAAAGTAAATTGATGGGAAGACGGATATACGTGTTATCGTATAGTGTCATATAAGCAATAAAACAAGGGTGTATTCTATTGGTTTTTGCGTAGGAGTGTGACCCTATAACGAACCCATGAACGTTTAAAACTGACACCCTACACCCGACCTTTAACCCTTTCAGTCCCATTCGGTTATCAACACCCAACTTCTCATAACATAGCACATACAAAATAAAACATTTGGCAATGAGAAACTGAGAGTTGATCAGGCAAAACAAACTACAGAAGATTAACAGTGAAATTCTCTCAAACTTGTTCAATAGAGTGTATAGGAACAAGTTGGGAGAATTTAAAAATAAATCTGGGATTGAAAGGTTCAAGTCAAATATCATACCCTAACACTAAGATAATATGCGTTAAAAGCTGCCTAAAAGTACCATAATGTTTTTAGCGAGTTTATAAGCTTGGCGTCAGATCTGTGCTGTCGGTTTGTTAATGCAATAATTTTTATCATAAATCAACAGCAACAACAACAACATTATTCTTTAAACAGATGTTACAAGAACTTGTCTCGTTTTATACGACCTGGTCATCTCGATAAATAATAAACTCTCCTATAAGCACTAAAAGCTAAAGCCTCTATAAGTTTTGTTACCCATGAACCAGGTGGTAATAATTATTGGGAACCGGAATGCTAACAAAAATTCGAATATCTACAGCAAAGGAATCGAGATGGGGGACCCTGTGTTCGGAGTAAAAAGATAAATTGCGTCAATCATAGAGCAGTAGTTAAATTTGAATAAAATATTTTTTTTAAAGTTTGAAAAAATGGGTTCCTCGATTAATTAAAAACAAATATGTATAATCGAAGCCAATTTTTTCAATTTTGCTTTCTTCTCACCTGGTTTGAGGAGTGATCTCTGGTAACCATAGGTGTAGCTTTGCGTCATGGCTCCTGACATGACCTGAGAATTGTGTTCAGGCAAAGGGTGGTAGTGGTAATGATAGTGATATCCTCCTGTCTCTGAAATGAAATATAGATAAGAAATAAATTTGCTGGGGTGTCAGGTTCATCGGTCAAGAAGTTGTTGAAAAAGTTATGGAGATATAAAAGCACAAACATCTAAAGTTTTACCTTTTGGAAAAAACGTCGAGCGCTCTGATTGCTACAAAAGGACATGGGAATTATGATTCTCTCACCATAAAATGATACACAAATATATAGGATTTTGATCAATGGGAGCAGGCTTCGTTATAATGTGCAACGTGATTTACCTTATTGAGTTCTCTGCTTAGGTGGAGCAAAATGTGCAATTTAACGCCTAATTGGTTGAGTTGCCTGGCTGAGTGGAGCAGCAAGGGCAGGCTTTCCTATAATGTGCAAGTTGATGCCTAACTTGTTGAGTTGCCTGGCTGAGTGGAGTAGCAAGAGCAGGCTTTGTTATAATGTGCAATTTGATGCCTAATAGGTTGAGTTGCCTGGCTGAGTGGAGCAGCAAGAGCAGGCTTTGTTATAATGTGCAATTTGACGCCTACTTTGTTGGGTTGCCTGGCTGAATGGAGCAGCAAGAGCAGGCTTTGTTATAATGTGCAAGTTGATACCTAACTTGTTGAGTTGCCTGGCTGAGTGAAGCAGCAACAGCAGACTTTTTATAATGTGCAACTTGATGCTTAACTTGTTGAGTTGCTTGGCTGAGTGGAGCAGCAACAGTAGGCTTTGTTATAATGTACAATTTGATGCTTACCTTGTTGAGTTGTCTGGCTGGCTGGAGTAGTAGGAACTGGCTTTGTAGTTACTGGAGCTTTCGTCGTAGATGGCGAAGTTTTTGTTTGAGGGTGAGGTTTAGGGGTCTGTGGTAGTGATGTCGGCGGAGGTGGTGGTGGAGGAGGTGGCGGAGGTGGTGGGGCAAGAGGTGGCGGAGGTGGCGGTGTTAGTGGGGGAGGTGGCGGTGGGGGAGGTTGTGGTATTTGTGGTGGTGGAGGTGGAGGAGATGGTGGTAACAATGTTGGTGGTGGTGGAGGTGGAGGTGGTAGTGGAGAGGACGGTGGTGATGTTGCTGGAGGAGGCGGTGAAGATGGTGGTGGTGGTGTAGTTGTTGGTTGAGGTGGCGGTGGTGGTGGAGAGAGAGGAAGAGGCGTTGTGGGAGTCAAAGCTTGATTTGTTGGAGATGGAGGAGGTGCAGTAGGTGATGGGGTAGGGGGAGGAGGTGGCGGAGGCGGAGGCGGAGGTGCAGGAGGAAGAGTTGTAGGTCTTGGCGGGGGAGGAGGTGGTGGAGGCGCAGACGTTTCTTCCGTAACTGGTGTTGTGGCGTTCTCTGGCTTTGTTATTGTCATATTTCCTGTAGGTTAGAAGAAAGATATCTGGGTAGTTTAACTAAAAAATCAGATAATTTCATTACAATAATTTTAGTTTTTTAAAATAATATATTGATTGTATGGTATATGTAGAAACAGCCCAATAATGATTATTGTAATTATTACTATGATTATAATTAAAAGTAAATGCTAACAAATTAAGATTAACCCTCACAAAATTATTAAATGTGAAAGCACTAGATTCCAATCTTCTGCAATATTATGCTTTTTGATACCCGTTTTTAAAGATACTGCAAGTTTTCTTTTTCTTGTTTTGTTTTAAAACATTTTTCAGTCGTCTAGCCTAATTAAAAGTAATTGAAACGTTTAAGGACCAATGGCTTGTTTCCTGAAAATCAATGGACCATTGGCCATTACCAAAGTTCGATGGGCCGAAAACTTTAATTTGGTACCACACTGATAGGGAACTTTCATGAAAAGAAATGAACTGTTTATATATAAAATATCTATTTAATGTTGTTATGTATTGTTTCGGTTACCATCATACGCTTACATTTCTTGGTATTCTTATCATTAAAATACTGTTAAAACAAAAGAATAAAAGCAAAGCAATAACATTGCAATGTTTCCTTTTACGAAGTAGATGCAAAACTTTGTAAAATACCGGCAGGGAAACATGACCTGAACCCAATAGAGAATATAATTTGTTCTAATAAAAAGCAAAATGGTAAAAGAACCAACCTCTTTTCGAACAGTGAAAAGATTGTTCTAGGAAAAGAGCTCTAATCTGCAGTCCTTTGCCACAGTAGACAAAGCTTTCACAGATCGTACAATTTTAAGCATGTCCTAGCGCCTTAGTCAATGAGTTAAATCTAATAATAGCAAAGAAAAATAACAAATAAGAAAAAAATCTTAATATAAAGTTGTTGTTTTACCTATAACCTGCTCCATATTGTTAAAAATAACTTTGATAATAAAACATGACGCGGTCAATTGAGACTAATTGTGGTGGGTGATCAAACTCAACCGCAGTTCTGTACATCATATATCAACTTTCTGCCTTTTTTAGCAAGTACGGAATTAATATAGTTTTACGATAGAATATTTAGCAAAGCTGTATTAAAAAGTCCTTAAAACGTATCATTTTCAACATTTTTCCACAAAAGTTACGAATATATGCCAATAATGTTGTGATTACTAACTTTATATTTTAATTTTGTGAAGAAATGTTATATTTTGCATAGCATTTTAAATTACTCAAATTTGTTATAGTTAAAAGAATGATTTTACCTGTCTTACCCTATATCTAAACTGTGTTTTTCAAAAAAGACGTTAAAGTTACTACAAAAGTAGTATTTTTATGAAGAAATGCAAGGGAGAACTGATAGCTATTTATACTTGCGCTTGTTTTGATTAAAATATACCATGATTAAAGGCGCGCGGCATCAATCTTTATTATCAAGGATGAATCAGGCGAAGTAACAACTGCATGGTACAAAGTTGATGTAATCTTCCGATGGTATTTATTTCCAAAAATAATAAAAACGAATAACAAACCCGAATCATTTTAGAATTTGATTGATCAATAAACACCTCCTTCAGCGACAAAAACTTTGCGCCTTAACCATCGCGGAGAAAGGCGAGTCTTTCGGAAATTCAATATGCTGCTTACATTTATCTTTTGTGAAAAGCAAATGCATAATATCTGCATCATATCTGTCCATGTAATCTTTAAGGTGCATATGACATAAAATGTTTTTTACTGTTTCTTGTAAACCAATATGTCAAATATACGGATTCTACTTTTTTTTCACGGTATGTTATCTTTTTAACAAGAATTTCGTCGATTGAATTACCCGTTTTGAGCGAAAAAAATGTCCACTGGAATCGCGCGGCCATGACGTCAAGTTGTGTGCCCGAAACACTATTAACATGGCGACAGAGCAGGTTAGGAAGAGAGGTGGAAGAAGATGTGTTGCTAGAGCGCCCAATGGAATGATAAGCGAGTAAAATATACTTATCCAAGCACTTTGCGGTTGCGCGAGGTAAACAACTTGAATGTCAATTAGAACCCAGTCACCGGGACATTTTTTCAACAAAATTTAGGCATTTTATGGCCTCAAAAAACATGTTTATGTACGTACACTGTTAAGACTTTTTAATACTACAGTGATTTTATACACATATGCAACTACTAAAAACAAAAAGAAAAAAAAATGTCATATGCACTTTAAGTAAGGAGTCCAGACAAGAGGCATTAAAAGAACTAACTCGGTTATTTCAGAACTACGGACCAAGAAATCAAAACAACGAAAAGGAAGAAAATATGAAAACTGAAGTACTGCATGTGATAAAAAAATCTATATAAATAAATTATGACAAAGCTAAATCATTGGCGTAAAATAATTTATATACAGTGTGAGCAGTCAACCCTTTATAATAGTTGTCTTGCTTCATCACGGACTGATCTTACCTTCCAACCTTCATCAAATAGATTAAAAAATTAGCTACATTTAACAACATCAGGGATTAATTTAAAATGTTGCTTTAAATTCTTTAATTTGTAATTTTCACATATATTCAGACAATCCCTGACAAAATGTTTGGGACACTTAGTTAATTTTTGCTTTAAAAGCACAACAACTATCCCCCCTCCCCCTCTCCCCCCGTTCAATGTTGCAAAATATTTTAAATCAATAAACATAGACCGATGTTGTACTGAAGTCTCGCAAGACTCTTGGAGACCGTTTATTCTTCGTGGCCGCCCCCAAATTATGGAACGAGCTTCCTAGTGATATTAGGGACCTAAAGTCAATTAGTAAATTTAAGACAGCAATCAAAACTTATCTTTTTAGACTAGCCTTTTTATAGTGTTAATTTTGATGTTTTATATATATATATATTTTTTTTTTATTTTTTTGTTTGTATTTTATATATTTAAATTTACTTTTGTATTTTATATTTTTTTCATTCAATTATTTATTATTATTATTATAAAACTATCACAACATTGTAGAGGGAGGGGTGTGAGAGAGGGGGAACTAAAGTACTTGAGAAACTGGTGGAGCCGAAAGCTATGTAAAGAGTTTAAACCCTGCGTAAAGCACGCGAAATCTTTTTGTCCAGAATTAAAGCATTAGTTAAAGGAAAACAGTGATTCACCCAATTGAGGATTATGTCTAATTTACATTAAAACGTACAATCCAAAAATACGACCTACAATTGCAAGAGGTTGTCACGAAAATGTAAACAGGTTCTGAGGGAATGTCTTGGGACACGGGCGCTATCTTGGCCCGAAAATTGACTTTATAATGCGCCATATTTTTAATTTATGCTGTTTTGCGCATGGCAAACATCCTTCCAACCACTGCGCATTAATGAAATGGTTATGACAACAAAGAACAAACGAGAGATGTTCAAAATTATGCTATTACTATCTTGCATTTATCAAAGCTGTCACAGAATGAATGATGATAAGATAACTGTTACTGTTCATAAATTTAGCAATTACGTTGAAAAACCCATCATAAATAAGTATTAAAATACAAAGAAACCTTGGAACCATTCTAGCTCTTACCAAGCCATTTAACTTACCCAGGATTAAAATCGATTTTCAAAGCCTCTATTCTGTGTTTTGTTTTCGTCTTTCCCTTTGTCAATTGTCTTCGATCTCGTATTAAAAGACACTAAAATATTAAAATCTATGTACCTGACGAGATAGCGACCTGAGTGTATGTTTCACAATCTTCTTCAGGTTCAAGGACTAGCGAGCTTTTTCCGTTGAGCAATAAGGAGCGCTGATCTGACAGATCTTCCGCGGTGAATGTAACAGATGTGTGTAGCTCGGGATGGCGAATAATGTTTTTCAGTTTAAAGCTTGTCCCGCTCATTATGTATCCTTGGGGCTTTAAGCTGGAGTTGATTTTAACTGGCCGATCCAACTGGTTCGTAAATGCAAGCTGTACACATTTGGCTGAAACATTTGAAACACACGTAAGGTTATTGCAAACGTTCATATCGTGAGGGCTTTTGACAAAAATCCCTCAACAATCATAATTGCGAAATTATTACCCAAATAGTAAAAAGACCACATTATAGATAAAAAAAGATCCAAAAGTTCGGTGTCGAACGGAGCGATAGAGAAGATTTCCAGGTGTTTCAAAACACAATTTACCAAAAATATATATAGTTTCGGTAACCCTTGGCCACACGTGCATTTTAAAAACACCTATAAACTGTTATAGTCCCTATATCGCTATTCAAATATTATCATCTATGAACTTTGACCGAAAACTGAACTGAAAGATTGCAAACCTAGACATGTGTTTTATTTAAAAAAAGTTTAGAATTCATTTCTTGACCGAGCTAAAGGAGACTGGTACTCGTGACGTCCAGCAGTAAGACGTCCTCCGCTGTGATAAGTGTTTTCGAAGAAAAATACGTAAAAAACAAAGTACTTAAAACTGAGTTTCTCTGTTTCTTGCTGTGTTTTAAAACGTAAACGGAGAAATTTTTGTGTTGGCAGTGTTAGCATTCAACAAAAAGATACACATATACCTTCTCCTACGTCATTGCGTATACACCAGCACGTCATCTGGCATAAAGGAATTTAATGCTCAATCAAAGACGACAGCTGTCCCAAAACTATAATATTTGAAAGTTTCAAAACTTAAAATTGTACAAAAACAGCAACAAATTGTTTATTTTTTTTAAAGTTTAACGTTAATAGATTCAACTTTTACCAAAACGACCAAAAAGTAAGGGATATAGGGAGCTTAACTATATACGTACGTTTAACCATTAATTAAAGCGCACTATCAGTTTTGAAATTTCTATGCACAAAACAAAGACCATCATACTGGCCATCTGTAAAAAATATTTTTACGTCATTCGGTTTAGTTATTTTGCTCATTTTTTTTTTCAAGGAGAGGGTGCTTTTAAGCAGTTCATTGAAGCTGGTCTGTTACCATGGTAACAAGAGACTCAAACATGCAGTTGCTGGTCATAAAGATTAAAAGCCGGCGAACTTGCGCCCGCGATCTAATCTTACTGCTTGAAGTCACTGTATTAAAGGATTATGTTAAAGGATTATGACGTGTTGTACACCTTCAATGAAAGTGATACCTAAATTTATTCTATTTTTTCTCTATTTAGCTGTTGAAACTTCCTGTTTTAGATACAGTGCAAACTTTCCTGTTAACATTGTAAAGTCAGAAGCAATTGCAACTTTTCTGTGCCCTATATAAAAGTGCAATAAGGATGCAGCTCAGCGAGACTGTCTAAAAGCTAAACTTTTGGAACCTCATATATTTTCTTCTTCAAAACATAAAATATCTTTTAGCGTTCAACTCCCCTTAAGGCATAAAACAAGCAAACTAGATATCTGAACAGACATAAATATATTGCTGCAGTTACCCAGGGTTGCCACAAAGGTTCCATTTCAAATTTCACTGACTTTTCCCTGACTTTTCCCTGACCAAATTTCCTTTTTCCCAGACCATAAATAACAAATATACGCATTTTAGTATAATTTCCAATGGCCTCCAACTACCCCACACAGCCATCCTTACCTCCTTTTTATTAAATTATGCTACATAATAACACAGATAACTGCTTCACAGCAATCAGTTTTGGTGCGCGCCGACACAAATAGAACATAAAATATTGTAACTTTAACCAGTTACATGTAAGTTGTTCTGCAAAAGCAACACAAAACAGTCCTCAAAGAAATTCCCTGATCATGACTTTTCCCTGACTTTTTACCTTGAACAATTTTTCACTGAACAAAATCAAAATTCTCTGACTTTTCCCTGACCTTGAGAAAATATTTTTCCCTGATTTTTCCCTGACCTGTGGCAACCCTAGGCCTGTTACTGTTCATTAGCAGGATACCCATATTGTGGACAATTCCACAATTTGTTTCGGCTCCACTAAATCCTGTATCAACTGAAGAACAATTTAGGTGAAGCCACCCACTGATTGGTTGAAAAACTATTTTTACCAGAGTAAAAACCATATGAAAAGCGTGTTTTATTGTTTTCCCTATTCGCGGAGTGTAAAATCTATACCCTAATGCGAATAAACTCTCCAAACATTTAAGAACACCAGCGGCTCGTGTTTTCTACATTTCCCTCGTGTTCTCAAATGACCATCGTGTTTTATCACAGTCTAATACACGGCTTAGGCTTCTTTATTTGTTAAATATAACGTTGAAAGAGAGACCAGCCCAAATTATGCAGCCCAAAAACGAACAAACTTACTTGTGCTACTTGACGTGCTACTGCTAGCGTGGTTGCTTGTTGGTTTAAAGGTCGGCTTAGGAGAGAGTTCTTCCTCTTGTTCATTTGGCAGAGTAGGGCGCTCTGTGTGTTTTATCACATCAAAACAGTTTTCGTGAGGGTCCTCATCAGGCCCTAAAGGTTTTAATGCAAATGAACATCGCCGAGTAAAGGACTGTTCTGTTTCAAAAAACGCAGCAACAAGGTTTACACCACTGACAGATTTCTTTGTACTTTCACACACGTACCAACCATCTCTATCCAATGTAAAGCTGAATCCTTCTGGAAAAGTCACCGGCTGGTTCGCATACATTATAACGTCTGTCACTACAAAGGACGGAGAAAGGCAAACTGTTTGCAATTCAAAAAAATTTAAGATTTTATTACTATGATCGGAAGAGTCTGATTACGTAATTGCTACGGCACCAGTCTGCACTGCTAAAGGCTCGGGTTCGATTCCGGGTCAGATCAACACTCAGGCTCTTAAAATAATTGAGGAGAAAACGCTGCCTTTGTTCTAACATTAACGAATAGTTAGACTTTCGCATCTTCTCTAGCCTCTCCATCCCAGCGCAGGACATAAGAGAACCCACCCACTTCTCGCAATAAGTAGGGTAGTGATCCACTTCTTACTGGCTGCCAGTTGCACCTTAATGTGTTTGCCCGCTCTAGAGGAGTTTTCAAGACCCTCAACAGTCTAACCCTGTATGTAAGTGTAAACAGAATCTGAAAAGCCCCGAGGAGAGATCCTTTCTATATATACATATCAAAATCAATATCAATATCAAAGCCCCCAGGGGAGATCATATCTATATACATAGCAGTATAAAAATCAAATACAAAGCTCCGTGGGGAGATCTTGCCTATTAATACATATCAGTATCAATATCAATATCAAAGCCCCGAAGGGAAATCTTGTCCGTATATACATATCAATATCAATATCAATATCAAAGCCCCCAAGGGAGATCATGTCTATATACATAGCAGTATAAAAATCAATATCAAAGCCCC
>JAOBRB020162965.1:0-22453 GCA_027575285.2 Zoanthus pulchellus
CTGCGACACGCGCGGTAAAACAAGTTTTCTGGAGTACGAATATCGCTCGAAATGTGAAATACGGCTGGATATTTGTATTCGCCCCAGACCCTCTCATGGTGTTATTTGTACGGTTATTCGTGCAGTTGGATAATAAAATCCTTATTATTATTGAATTTTACTATTAGTATTCTTCTTGAGTTATTAGAGGTTATGCTCTAATTACCATCTATATCATACTTTTAAGGATCAAAAACAGAAAATTGGTTTCTTCATTTGGCATTTCTGTCAGTACACGATTTCCAGTTTATGCATTGATGCTTGATGAGTCTAAGCATCTAGGAGAGGTAAGCAAACACTTTATCAGGCTGCAAGACGTCCTGGGAAGACTTTAACTAATGTACGTTTTAGTACAGCGTGTGCTTCTGGGAGTCATGTTGGCGTAATGGTTATCATTCACACACCTTTAAATACTACAGACTCAGCCCCAAAACTTGACGCTTTAAATTGCATGTTGGCTGAATTTTTCTGCTTCTTTCATAAATCTTATATGTGGTAGATTTCTGGCTTCAATTTAGCTACTAGCACAGTTGTTCTATACAAACATAGAAGATATAGGTACTGTTACCATAATACTAGTTTAGATACTAACGTGGCTTTAGTGTCCATATTAGTGACTTCAAGTGAGCTACTAGCACGGTTGTACTATCTATACATAGAAGATATAGGTACTCTTACCATACTACTAGTATAGATACTAACGCCTGGCCTTAGTGCCCATATTAGTGGCTTCAGGTTAGCTAATAGCACGGTTGTTTTATCTATAGATAGAGGATATAGGTGATTTTACCATACTACTAGTATAGATACTTACGTGGCCTAAGTGCCTATCTTAGTGGCTTCAGGTTAGCTGCTGGCACAGTTGTTCTATCTATACATAGAAGATATAGGTACTCTTACCACACTATATACTAGTATGGATACTAACGTGTCCTTAGTGCCTATTTTAGTGGCTTCAGGTTAGCTACTAGTACGATTATTCTTTCTATACATAGACGGTATAGGTACTCTTAGCATACTGACTTGTATAGATACTAATGTGGCTTTAGTTTCCATAACAGTGGCTTTAAGTTAGCTACAAGTACGGTTGTTCTATCTATACATAGAAGATATAGACTCTATTACTATATATTACTAGTATAGATACTAACGTGGCCTCTGTGCTCATATCAATAGCTTCAAGTTAGCTATTAGCACTCAAGTGCTATCCATATGTCAATAGGTGGAATTTTCTAAATTCTTGCGGTAGATTTAGGAAATAATGCCCGCTACATGTATCAATGTTAGGCACTACCACTCAAGTAGTAATCTATATGTTAATTTTAACAGGAAGATATTTTTTTACGCTGGAGGTATGAGGTACAATGATTATTACCATTAAGGCTTTAGTGCCCAAATTACTAGCTTCAGGTTATAGTTATGTAAGTGCTTACTGTACTTGTTTTTGTGAGATACACTAACAGGTAAAATTATGTTTTCCCAATTTACCTCATACGCTTTGTCATAGTCGAGGACCAAGTCTTTTTTGCGTTGACTACCCTAGACTGAGCATTATTTTCCCTGGTCATAACTACATAAGTGCATTACACATCTCAGGCTTAGATTCACTATCCGTTAGGCGTGACTTACTAGTACATAAGTTTATTTCAAAGGCCAGAGTTACGGAACCTATTAAATCTATAATGTTATCCAGAAGTGCAATCACACATGGCAATAGACTTCCTTCTGGTGAATCAAAGGAGAATCGAGTCATTGGAACCACAAATTGCTTTAAAAATTTTGTAACTATACGTTTTCAGGAGTTGACCCCACTTGTAATTCAACTTTAGTTGCTAAAGTGTGCAATGAACGACTATTATTATTATTATTATTATTATTATTAGCTTCTCAGTAAAAACAGGTCATCTATTTGCCAACCTCCTAAAGACAAAAATAGAAAGCTTAGCTTTGGGTACACAAATGTCCATTTTCATGATTTTCATGTAAAGCACTATAATCTCAAAGGAGACACAAGTAAAAATTGTGACACGCTTGAAATTTGTGTATTTTGTATATCTTCTTGTAAGGCTCTCAACAAACTCATGGGTTCACCACAGAGAGCGTGGGTCATATATCATCGATCAAGTTACAATAATGGAATATGATGCATAGTTAACAGTGTTGTTACGGGGAATAACCAAGATTATTTTGGATCTTGTGGTTGGACAGTTGAGATGTTATCAGTTGTCTAAACGATTTTTTTTTTTTTGAGAATTCTCAGAAAACAGAGTTATAGAATCAAGGTTGTAGCTATGTCAACATAAAAGAGTTAGAAACATTTTAGATCGAAATACCTATTAATAAAGTTACATTTCCCTTTTTGAAAGTGTTACGAACCTAAAGGCGCTTCTTTTCTTTCAGAATTTGGTTGAGATTTTTTCCGCAAATTCTTTAGGGAGGGCAAAAGAATATGTAAGCTATTGGTTAGAAAACCCTGAGATAGAAGGTGAAACTACAGGTAAGAAAAATATATTTATTGTCTTAAAAGCCTTTGTTGGTTCATAGCTTAGTATGTGTTTGACTTAGGCTTCGGTTGCCCGGGATTACCACAGTCAGTGAAAAGTTAGGAAAAGAAGAAATGTTTTCAAGGTCAGAGAAAAGTCTACGGTCGCCCAGGCTACGGTTGTCAAGAGTTGCCTCAGTCTATCAGGAAAAAGTTAGGATTAATTTTGAAATTTAAATTTTTCAGGGTCAGGCAAAAGTCAGTAAACTTTGTATTTGTTCAGGTAAATTTGGAATTCAGCTGAAAGTCAGGGAATTTTTTTATCATTTTAGATATTTTTTCAAGTTCAGGCAAAAGTCAGTGAACTTTATATTTGGTCAGGTAAATTTGGAATTCAGCTGAAAGTCAGGGAATGTTTTTATCATTTTGGATATTTTAAGGGTTTTCCCACATTAATTCAACGGCCAAACAAAAAAAGGTAAAAAACTACGTGCAGCGTGTTCTGTTTTCTGCACAAATCGCAAGTTTAAAGTCAATGAGATGTGCTCTAGATCGGATAATGGTCATCCGCTGTGTGACAACTGCAACGTCCGAGCGCTTATGTATGTTTTGTAATTTGTGACTCCAGCAAGCAGTAGCGAATTTAACACCCGCCATTAAAAAATGGAATATTTTCATATAAAAATGTGTCTAACGTTTACTGAAAGAGTTAGTTGCTGAAGTTCGCGAGGTGTTATGGTATCAATGATCAGCTGTGTTCAATAAAACGTCATCACAGCAGTTCTTGAGTGTATGTCACTTTCTCGAAATGGCATTATAATCTACGAATCTATTTCTCTTTTGTTTGTCGCTTTCGTGCATATAAATCTTATGCTACTTTTTAACCCTTTCAATCCCAGATTTAATTTTAAATTCTCCCAACTTGTTCCTATACACTCTAATGAACAAGTTTGAGAGAATTTACTGTTAATCTTCTGTACATGTAGTTTGCTTTGCTTGATCAACTCTCAGTTTCTCATTGCCAAATGATTTATTTTGTATGTGTTATGTTATGAGAAGTTGGGTGTTGATAACCGACTGGGACTTTAAGGGTTAAATTAAGATAATAACTTGGTAAGCTGATACCTTGACTTTTAAGATACAACTTGTGATGGATTAGTGTCCCGTCCAGGGGGAGTCAAAGACTCTCATCCACTTAACACTACAGAAACCGGAGATAAGTGCCGGCTCTATGGGCAACTAGGCTTGAAAGGAGTTAGCTCTTTAGCTCACAAGTCACAACTAAGATTTAAAAATTTGTAAACCATTCCCCTTCCGAAATTCCTGGATCCGCCGCAGACCAAGACACAAGTTCACTTGTGGTCAGGCTCAGTATAAACTATGGAGTTCAGGATGAGCAGATGGATCCATGTTTGAAAAAGTTATGGCGTTTATAAAGCCTTTGGATGGGAAAATAATTTTGTAAAAAAGTTGTTTTACAAATGATTGAAAAAAGGTTTTTTTTTTTACCTCGAATGTGTGTTTATTTGTTTTTTGTCAGTGCATTTATTGTTTCTGGAGACAATTAATAAAGGTATTCGGATCAAGGTTTCTTCCTAGTAAGAATACATCACACAAGTTTAGTTTGGGCTGCCTGTGATGAATATGGTTTTAACTTCCACCAGCTCTTCTTTTCTAAATCATTTTATGTTTGATAGAATTTTAAGCACTTTCGTTTTTCTAGTTAGGATCAAATCTCATACCAAATTCAAAATATTTTAATTATAATTTTGCTACTTTTTTAAATGACTCCAGATTCATTTTTTACAGTCAGCATCAACATTAATAGAGTAGCTGAGATTGCTGTCAGGGCCATTAAGGTTCAGCGGTGTTACCCATGGAACTAAGATTACGCGTGCATTCAAGGCTGGAATCGAACGGTTTCTCGGTCTTGAAGGAGCTAGAACAAATAAACTTGATGATTGAATAATATCTTTGTGAAAGAAGCTTTAAAAATACAGAACATTCTAAGAGTGGGTAGTTTACAGAATATTTTGATTTTGTTCTGCAAGGTTCTGCTTTTTTTACCGTTTTAAAACACTTTCATTTGGACATAAAAATAAAATTCTAATCAACTATTTAAGTTTACCATAAAAATATACACTGTTAGCTGTAATAACTAGAAGATAGAACTACACAGCAAATATGGTACATTCTAGTAGCCATCTGTGCACTAATTAAGCGACTAAGCTTTGTTTTAATTATGAGAGCGAAAGGCCACATCTCCAATAATACGTACAGTTGTAAATAGTGCAATACGATTAGCATTTTAGAATAATATTATTTAACTCCACACATATTCAAATCTAAGACGGAACTGTTTGAGGAAGTGCTCCGACGCGCTGATTACCGTCATTACGTAATCGGAGACTACAACACATACTCATTCAAATGTATAAAGTTAAAGATAATTGCTCCCAAACTTCCAGTAGACATTTTTACTGTTAAGGAGGCTAAATACTCTTTACGTAATTCAGATTTCAGTATTCCCGGTTTTAATACTGTAGAATATGGAAAGCACAGAATGAGATACTTTGGTTCATTCATCTCGTCAAAGCTAGGGACCAATATAAAACATGAGCAAACCTTGGAACGATTCAAAAAAATTATAAGAAAAACTAATGTTCAGAACTTGATAAAAAACAATGATGGCTGCTGTACCTATTGTATGTTATAAAGTTTTATTATAGACCTCTTTCATAAATGGCAGCTATTTAAATATTCTTTTGTCTTCATTCAAATTAGCCTTACTAGCCTCGTTTGTTAAAAGACATTCTTTTGAATTTTCTGCTCGAACACGAGGCTAGTGAGGCTAATTTGAATGAAGATAAAAGAATACTAAAATGGTCGCCATTTATGAAAGAGGCTATTACCATATAAAATATTATTTTTGTATCTATTATATTGTAAATAGTTCTCTTTCTTAGTATCTATTATACGTTTTTACGAGTTTTTGAAATAACCATCTAAATTTTTTTTCTCGATCTATTATATTTTATCGTAAAATAGGTCAATATCATATTTTTTTTAAATCTATTATATTATAAATAGGTAAATTCCACCAATTCCTCCTTTCCTTATAAACTAATTATCAGTTTACCCAATTAGCTACTTTTAAGCAAAATACTTTGACACCTAAATCAAGAATATTTTTATTATTATTATTATTATTATTATTATTATTATTATTATTATTATTATTATTATTACTATGGAAAAGTAGTTGAATTTTACCTCTCACTCTCAGTATGAACCCTGTTAAAGATATTTATTGGAATATTTAATATATTTTGGACATTTCTATTTTAATCAGACGTTTTTCTATTACAAAGTATTAACCAGTCCATCTACTTAATTTCGCAGGGGAAGGGAAGGTGTAATTTTAGAATAACTTACTTTAGGTAATGTTTGTGTCATGATCCGTCAGATGTATTTATGCCTGACGACGTAATAGTTTACTATTTTTCGTGCCAACAGCCAGAGACTCTTCACTTGATATGGTGTCACATGCAAAATTCAAAGAGTTTCTGTCTAACCAAACAACGAAATATGTTCTTGTTGCTTTGTGTGCTCATGGTAAGTGTTGAACACTTTGTTTCTAATAAAACCATTTCATGTAATTAGAGATTACATTCACCATGTACAGTAAATGTAAAAAAGGAAAAACCTATAATTTATCTTCAGATATAACAATTATTGTAGTATTTCTTTTTTATTTTTGATGATTTTTGTTTCTCATGACCAAAAAATTGAAACAAGTATCTTATACTGAAAAGTCAGATTTAGCGTAAAGTTATGTCATGTCAATATTATCGATTATATGGACTCATTGGAACCTTGGTAAATAGTCAGAATAATAAAGAGTATAGATAATCGAGAGTCCGGATAATTGACAGGCTGGATATTTGAGAGTCTAGATAATCGAGAGTCCGGATAATTGACAGGCTGGATACTTGAGAGTCTAGATAATCGAGAGTCTGGATAATTGCGAGTCCAGCTAATCGAGAGTACGGATAATAGAGAGTCCAGATAATCGAGAGTCCGGATAATCGAGAGTCCGGATAATCGAGAGTCCAGATAATGGAGAGTACGGATAATGGAGAGTCCAGATAATGGAGAGTCTGGATAATTGAGAGTCAGGATAATTGAAAGTCCAGATAATTGAGAGTCCGGAAAATTGAGAGTCCGGATAATCGAGAGTCCGGATAATCGAGAGTCCGGATAATCGAAAGTTCGCATAATTGAGAATCCGGATAATTGAGAGTCCAGATAATCGAGAGTCCGGATAAACGAGAGTCCGGATAATTGAGAGTCCAGATAATCGAGAGTCCGGATAATTGAGAGTCCAGATAATGGAGAGTCCGGATAATTGAGAGTCCAGATAATTGAGAATCCGGATAATTGAGAGTCCAGATAATCGAGAGTCCAGATAATAGAGAGTCCAGATAATGGAGAGTCTGGAAAATTGAGAGTCCAGATAATGGAGAGTCTGGATAATTGAGAGTCAGGATAATTGAAAGTCCAGATAATTGAGAGTCCGGATAATGGAGAGTCCGGATAATCGAGAGTCCGGATAATCGAGAGTTCGGATAATCGAAAGTTCGCATAATTGAGAATCCGGATAATTGAGAGTCCAGATAATCGAGAGTCCGGATAATCGAGAGTCCGGATAATTGAGAGTCCAGATAATCGAGAGTCCGGATAATTGAGAGTCCAGATAATGGAGAGTCCGGATAATTGAGAGTCCAGATAATGGAGAGTCTGGATAATTGAGAGTCTGGATAATTGAGAGTCTGGATAATTGAGAGTCCGGATAATTGAGAGTCCGGATAATCGAGAGTCCGGATAATTGAGAATCCGGATAATTGAGAGTCCAGATAATCGAGAGTCCGGATAATAGAGAGTCCAGATAATGGAGAGTCTGGAAAATTGAGAGTCCAGATAATGGAGAGTCTGGATAATTGAGAGTCAGGATAATTGAAATTCCAGATAATTGAGAGTCCGGATAATGGAGAGTCTGGATAATGGAGAGTCTGGATAATGGAGAGTCTGGATAATGGAGAGTCTGGATAATTGAGAGTCCAGATAATGGAGAGTACGGATAATGGAGAGTCCGATAATCGAGAGTCTAGATAATCGATAATCCAGATAATCGAGAGTCCGGATAATCGATAGTCCAGATAATCGACAGTCCGGACAATCGAGAGTCCAAATAATGGAGAGTTCGTATAATCGAAAGTCCACGTAATTAAAAGTCCAGATAGTTGAAAAACGGATAATCGAAAAAATGATTATTGATGAAATACAAACGTGATATATAAACATGTGAACAGTCTTTATGTATTTGCATTTACAGACTTCTTGTTCAGATATTCATACCGCTATAAAATGCACAAGCATGCTTGTTTGTTTCAAAAATTCCCAATCATGAACTATATCCTATTTTGTCAAATTATCTCAAACGAGAGTGTGCAATAAAGCCAAAAACATGAACTCTCTATCTTTTCCAATTGGTCTAAAAAGTTTATTAATAACGGCCCAAACTTGCCTTATTTAATTAGCCAAATGATTTCTTATCATGAAAGTCTAATGTAGTTAGGCCGAAGCTTCTAAATGCACATGAATAACGCAATAACCTGACGTTTTAAAGTTTAGCAAGTACTTATTTTTTTATACATTCTTTGTTTCATCGTGCAATACAGATCATGAGGGCTGCAAGAAATTTGGACAGGATTATCGTCGTTTGGTCCGTTCTTTGGATTTCAGCATTTCCAAACCTGTGAGCATTCGAGTGATTTATGTGGAGATTGCCGGGAAGGATCGTGTAAGTGCTTTCTGGGATAGTGCAAATAGATAACATCAATGAATGAATACTGTAGTAGCCATCCATGTATGAAGAATAGTTTTGAAGGGACTGTAAGGGCTCTGGATCTTGATTGGTACATTAAAGGTACAAATTCACTGCCTTAAAAATAAGCTTGCTGTAAAAAGTGGGCGGTGGATGATGCTTAAAAAGTAAAAGAAAACTTGGAAAAGCCATATTATGCATTTTTGGAAAGAATGTCATAAATGGAATGGTGGGTCGGTGTTCTACAGACACAGTTTACCAAAGAATACGATTTACACAGTTGTGAAAAAAAAAAATTTTTGACTAACGTTTGAGACTGGCTTCCTTCATCGGAGTGGTAATGTCGGAGAGGAAGACTCTAATTCAAAATGTGAAGTAAAAACTCCATATTTTTTCACTTCGGCGTAAAATTTATCGTTCTGTCAAACTTTTTGGAAAAGAATAATACTTGTTTACTGTACTGGTTCCAGTGTAGATGACTTGCTCTATTTAGGGAAATAGGGTAGTGAACAATATTCACAAAGTTAAAGACGGCAAAATTAGCTACTCAATGGTCTGCACTGGTTCCAACAAAAATGGCGAAACTACCCTCAACGCGAAAGGACAGTGGTTGACATTTTTAGATGATCTGCCTTTTTTGTAAAGAAAGATGAGTTGATTGGTTCCAGTGTAAATGACAAAACAAGTTTTAAGGGGAAAGTATAGTGGATAATTTGAACAAAATAAACAAGGTTTAAAGAGTGGTAACTAAACAATACTTTTAGGAAATAAAAATGAGTTGTTTGTTTACAGTAGAGATTGCTAAAACTAGCTTTAATTGGAGAGAACAGTGGATAATTTTATCAGCTAAAAACAGTTTAAAAGTTCCATGATCTGTCTTTTTGGAAAACAAGATGAATTGATTAAAAAAAGTAGCTGTACTTCTTTCACTAACTTGTCTGTTATTTTTAAAAGTTCTCGCAATGTTGCTTGCAGAGCAAATACAATCTTCCGCAAATGCGACTTTATAAAACGGCCTCGGCAAATAGCTTTGTTCCACTACATGGAGAGAGTTCTTATGATGGAATGCTGGAGTTTGTCAGGGAATTAACCAAGTAAGCAGATGACGTTGTAAATGACTAAAACATTTATTTTATTATTAGAATATAATAATAATAATATTGATAATAATAATAATAATTATTATTATTATTATTATTATTATTATTATTATTATTATTATTATCATCATCATTAATAGTAGTAGTAGTAGTAGTAGTAGTAGTAGTAGTAGTAGTAACAGTAGTAGTAGTAGCAGAAGCAGCAGTAGTAGTAGTAGTAGCAGAAGCAGTAGTAGTAGTAGTAGTAGTAGTAGTAGTAGTAGTAGTAGTAGTAGCAGAAGCAGCAGCAGCAGCAGCAGTAGTAGTCGTATTAGTAGTAGTAGTAGTAGTAGTACTAGTAGTAGCAGAAGTAGCGGATCGCTGTACACAGCGTCGTAATAGTAGCAGCAGCAGCAGTAGTAGTAGTAGTAGTAGTAGTAGTAGTAGTAGTAGTAGAAGTAGTAGTAGTAGTAGTAGTAGAAGTAGTAGCGGATCGCTGTACACAGCGTCGTAGTAGTAGCAGTTATGGTATTTTTCCATGTTATCCTTATTGTTGATACTTGTATATTACAGGAACCAAAATGTCCCGAGACTACCCCCCAGCCGCTCTGATCGCGTACCTCTCAACCTTCAGGGTGAAGCAGATACAAGCAATGAATCCAGCGACATTGAGGGAGATAGTGATGTTTCAAGTAAGTCAAAATTTTTTCCTTTTGAAAACACCATGTTTTATTTCAATATATAAGCTAAAATACGCTTGAGATGACGAATACAACAATCATATGACGATGACAAAGAATATGGTAATAATTGTAGTATTATTTTCACCAACAAAATACCCAAAGCATAGAGGTTAAGGTTTAGGACCTAATCTTACAGGTATGCTGGTGATTATTTTGCTTGGAAGAAGTCATACTTCATGAAAATGAGTTTTTGCTTCATTGCTTTTCTTAATTTTGCACAGCTTGTTTTTTCACACCAATTTAGGGAAACACCGTGATGAAAAACAGAAAGTTTGACTGACGTTTCGGAGTGAAGTCTTCGTCGGTGTGAATGCATTGGTTTACTTTTGTTTTCAATTGATTACAGACTTCTCCCTGAAAAGTTCAACCTACCAACCAACTCACGTGTTTCTGCACGGTTCTAGTTTAAGCTCCTCTTCCATCGTTGCTCTCGTGCACTTTGTAGACTCACGCAAACCTACCAACCAACTCACGTGTTTCTGCACGATTCTAGTTTAAGCTCCTCTTCCATCGTTGCTCTCGTGCACTTTTAGACTCAAACAAAACGAAACTTTATTAAGCTAGCACCTTGAAATACTCAATCTTTCTAAACTGTTGACTAAATAAAAAAATTTGATTAAATTTAAATAATTTTTTTGCAATAAAGAATAGGATCACTAGGACTATTTTAACAAAGTTAAGACTGATTTAATCTTACCAGGGTAAAATCACTGAATTTGTTTCTTTACGATATTTTGCGTTCCAGTAAGAGGCAACGCATTTTAATTTTTGCGTTAATGAAAATCCTGCTGTTGCAATTTGCATCTATCGAATAGCAAAGTTGTTTCTCATTATATGGAAACCTTCAAATATTCAACTCGAATGGTGATCCCCTGCTCAAAATATTAGTTTAAGTTAGAAACTTAAAGCATCTATAAAATGGCCATCCATATCAGTTTACAAAGTATGTGTATATTTATCCCATGTCTTAAGAATACGGCCATTCAGAGGCCTGGAAAACCGTTGCATATCCTTTGCTTTCTAATGGTCTCTAGTATTCCACTCGGCTTCCCCGCCGTTACTTACGAGCGACTATTGAAAAGGGCGCCAAAACTGTGTTCGTGCTTTCCAAAAAAGCGCCAAATACAAGTGACGGGGCACATTTTACGGTATTCAATACCCTTGAAAGACTCCGTACATTTACTTGCAGCATATATGCGTGATATATAAAGAAGCTTTCAAGTTTAATATCAACAATTTAAGTTTTTTTTGTCTCACGACAAGTCATTTAGATATAGTTCGCGGCTTTTGGACTGCTTACAGCTAGTCTTCTTCAGGCGAAGATCGAAACGTCGCGAACTATATCTAGGTAACTTAAATTATCATTCAACAGCTACGATGGATAACAATATATTTCATAACAAGCTTAATATTCCGAGTAAAAAAAGCTCCCCGTGGAAGTTATTGACTTGCTCTTTAAGGATTGCAATCCCAAGAGTTTTTGAATGCAACAATTATTAACGTCTTATAATTTCAAGATTTAAGATTAAGACATTTGTATCAAAAACAATTGGCCATAACTGGATTTCTTTCTTGCGGTTGGCTTTTTAACATGTAGTATATTTTTATTTTTAGTTATTAAAAACCAAGAAAGCTTGTTTCAACCTACAACATCCATCTGGTCTCTACTATTTTCATCTTGTAAACAATTTCTAGATTGGAAGTTATTCTTAATAAAATACACTTTCTCTTGCAGTTGAAGAAGTGGAGGATGGAGAGGTAGCCGAAGCTGTTACCAAGTTGAAGAAAAGGGAACCAAAAATAGTGAACGATGTCCCGGCGTTGACAGACAAAACTTTCAACACCACCAGAGACACTTCATTGGTTCTACTTGTCCATTTCTATGTCCACTGTGAGTAATATAATACACATAGCAAAGAATAAAAAATAAAAAAAGTAATCGGAGTTTTGCAAGTGTGTTCAATTATAATCTAAGTAAATTGACTTCATTTTGTACAAGTTAACATTCTTTTCGTAGCTTGTATGTGAATACATCCATTCAATATAATCGATGCCATTGTTTATGTTTAGAAAAGAATGGTTTTGATATGGAATGTTTTTGGGTCTCTCGGCCATATATTTTCGGGAAGTGCATGTGATCAGACCAATTATTATTATATCTATATGTTCTATATAAGATGATTTTAACTTATGTTTTGTTGTAAATTAAATAAAACTGCTCCTTAGAAAGGAGGAACTTAATAAAATTTATTATATTGTTTTGTCGTGTTGTTTTTCAACTGACATTTTAGCAGTTTTTTCTGCTTGGATATATGAGTTCAGTTCATATTTGCTAAAACACAATTCATGAAAAAATGAAAAAGTAAAAGACTTTCTTCGTGTCCTCATAGCCTGGTGAAACCGAGGCAAACGCTTGGGAGAAGTCGACAACTGATCAGTGAAAACGTAATTGAGATGCACTCGAGAGTGTCACCAGTTCAAACATTTTCACTACAAACATTCCCAAGTTTTTCATTATAGTTTATGAAAACATGAAAATGAAACTGTTTGCAGACGATACACATTTCTATATGGCCTAATCCAAAACGACCAAGATGCTATCGAGCTACAGCGAGGTCTAGACAAGTTTACAAAGTGGGCGCAGATATGGCAAATGAGAATCAACGCCTACAAGTGCCATGTCCTTAGGATACAGCGGAGCAGAAACCCAATAATATATGACTACATAATGCCTGGTCATACGCTCGAAGCAGTTGATCATCAAACATATCTTGGTATTACAATCACAGAGACATTAAGCTGGAAAACGCATACTTTTAAATATGAAAAACAAAGCGAACAAAAATCTTGGATTTATAAGTAGAAATCTGCACATTTGTCCTGAGAAGGTGAAGAAACAAGCATAAACTACTTTGGTCAGACCCATACTTGAGTATGGTTGCGCTGCGTGGGATCCATACAGACAGTACCAAATAATTAGCTCTGAAAGTGTACAGCGACGTGCTGCCCGTTTTGTAACAAGAACGCATGGAAGAGAACCGGGCTGTGCAACAAGGGCCTTAAACCATCTGCAGTGGCAAACCCTCGAGCACAGAAGAAAAATCTTACGTCTGAATCTCCTGCATAAAACACAACATGGAATGGTAGCTATCATAGTATCCCACCATACGTCCAGCACAAACTTGTTCAGAAAACCAGGAAATCACACCCACTGAAACTCTTCCCCCTGCAATCTAACTGCGATACTTATAAATTCAGTTTCTGGCTCAGAAATATCAAAGACTGGAATGCTCTTCCAAATGAAATACTCAATATAACTGATTCAAACCGCTTCAAATCTTCCCTCATGTAAACTCAGTGCCAGCAGACCACTTGCAAAACGTTCCTGAGGGATTTTGCATGATAACTAATGTAGATGAAAAAAATGTTTTAATATTTTCGACCTAACACCAATGAGAAAGAGGATACTCAAAGTTCACAACTCGGAGAGAGCCATTTGTATTTCTTCATAGCGCTATAACACACTTGTCGCACGTTCTATCCAAAGTATTTTATAAAAGAAGGTGAAACTTGTAAGTGGAGGAGATATTACAACCCAGTACATAAATTTGAAAACACGTGTTCCTACGATAAAATATCGTCAAAGCTAATTTCTTACGATGTTCGCCACTTGCTAGGCAGAAGTAGTTGGTGCAGTTGGTGAGGTCTGTGAGGTGAAAGTATTACTTTTTAATTCTTTCATGAATTGTGTTTTTAAAACAACTATGAACTGAACTCATTTATCCAAGCAGGAAAAACTGCTAAAATGTCAGTTGAGAAGCAACAAGACAAAACAATATAATAAATTTTATTAAGTTTCTCCTTTCTAAGGAGCATTTTTTTTTAATTTACAACAAAACATTAGTTAAAAACATATTACATAGAACAGACAGGTATAATAATAATTGTACTGATCTTCTAGCTACCAGATCCCCGGTCGCTTGACGCGGCTTTGCCAAGATTTGAATATTTATGCGACCTTCTACTTTTACTTTATTTAAGCTAAGTCAGCCTTCCATTCACCTGGCGTGAATAAGTAGCAGGGGCTAACCTGCAATGGTTTTGTGTCCCATCCGATCAGTGTTGTCCCTAGGGGAGTCAGGTTCGCATATTGATCATCAGTCTTGCCTCCCACCTCTACGACGTGTGATTTATTCCTGGGCTCGGCACGTAGGCCGAGATTTGTCGATCTCAATCTGACTCCGAGAGTTATTTCTTCGGGTACTCCGGTTTTCCTTCCTCTGAAAATTTGACTTTCATGCTAGCATCTGAGGCGTCGACTGATTAACTATTACCGTTAGTTAGTTTTCTCTTCTAGGAAGAATGACAACCACATCCTTCACAATTGCAGTTTAATAAAGTATTATTATTAGGACTTTGAGAAGGCGAGGCAGGATTCTGACGGCAAGACGCAAGGGCAAATAAACTGTATTTGTAATCTTATTAAATGCGCATCCCGCGGAAAAATGAAACAGGCAACAAAATGTTTAATCAATGTTATCGAAATTCTTCTTAACCTATTGATAGAAATTCCCAATTTAAGATTTTACGTTGGGATAAATCTTCAGTTTTAAGCTAGGCGGCAATGATTTTTCAGTGAATTAAACCACGCGGCTCGCCTTGCCTAAAGTACTTTGGGAGAACACTGTAGAGAGAGTCAATCACTCTCATTTGTTTTACACTGCAGAAACCGGAAATACGCTCCGGCGCCATGGATCACTAGACTCATAAAGGATTTAATTTTTTCATTTATTGATTTTTTTACTAATTATAAGATAGAATGAATTCTGTGTAAGAAAATGTTGGTTTGCATTGCCAGGGGAGCCAAGATGTTCAGCTTTTCACCAGCCATTTGCCGATGCCGCAGAATCTTTAAGTAAGTTGTTTGAAATGTTTGTCACCGTTTATTATGTAAAAATGGCTGTTTTTATACTGGAGACGGATTATCCGTCTGGGTGAACTTGGGCAAGCTTATTTAGTGCGTCTGATAATTCGTCTTAGTATAAATACGGGCACGAATTATCTCCGTTGTGCGTCTGTGAAGACGAATAATCTTAGATTCTTCGTCTTAGACGCACTTTCAGTACTTGTCGTAGTTCGTCCCGTATTTATATTGAAGACGTAGAATAGCAGACGGATAATTCGTCTGGACGGATTATCCGTCTCTAGTATAAAAACAGCCAATGACAAACTGAAGTTACACTTTTTCTGAGCTAATGACCAGTTTCCCGCCTCTTTATTTCACTTAACCATATTCTGATTTTATGGTTTTTGGTTCATCTTTGGTTAGTGGCTTCAACGATTGCCGCCAAACCAAACAGATGCGACTCATTCACCGATTGGGTGCACTTATTCCCAAAGGGATGAATGAACGCTTCACTTTTTTCTAATTTCTTCACTTTTATTTTCCCTCTTTTTAATGTTTGGTTTTAACCTTTAGTTTTATACGCGCTTTTTCAAAAAAACTAGTTAATTTTTCAGAGGTTCATTGCTTTTAATTTTTTGGTAATTTCAGACTCAAAGTAATCTTAATTCTGTTCTTATTTCTATCAACTGAAGTTGAAAGAAATAATAGAAACAATCAAAGCATTGCGAAACGATACGCCTCGCATTTTATAATAAATTTGGAACGACGTGATACTTCTTGTGTTTTGTATGTGTTGATAATTTAATTTATGAGCTTTTATGAGTTGGGTTTTAGTGAAGTCTCTACGTAAAACATTTTCATAGATACCTAGAATCTTAGCCTGTTCTTTTATTTTGGCCAATTTAAGCCTCGTTGTTCTTACAGAGTTGTTCTTATAAAAAAACAGCATGTAAATTTATCGCTGAACGATCATCCACATTCTGATGAACGATACTTTTTGGTGATATTCATACTAAAACTGAGTTGCATTTTGCAGAAATGAAAAGATATAAACCCATAATATAATGCAGAAAGTGCATGAAATACAAAATTATTGGTTGAGAAACATTTTAACCTGCATTTTAGTTTGTACCATGATGTAAATATATTTTTGTCTTGCAGAGAAAATGGAGATAACGGATGTTAAGCTAGCACGAGTTAATTGCTTTGATTGGACGGATGTTTGTCAGAAAGAAAACATCACACATTATCCAACGATTACAATGTACAGGTCAGTTCTATAATGTGATATTGTTATATTTTGGCCAAGACTTTGAGGTTTCTTGTTTTAAAGAATCTCAGTTTTCGCTTTTTCCAGCAACTATTTGAGCTTTGAGGAAGCAAATTACACAATTAAGCATTGCCGAGAAACTATTTCAGCTGTTGTTGCCAGGCGTGGTTGCTCAGACCGCTATACTCATCCAGATGAGTCGCAGAGCGGAGAAGGCGTCGTTGCAGGCGACCTCTCTTTTAAACCTCAAGAAAAGGAAAATCTCCGTTAACTTTCATTTGTATTATTTTCATCCTCGAAACTTATGGTATTTGACCGTCTATGCACATATTTCTGCATCAATAATATTGCTCAAGGAAAAATGTACGTGGGTCCTCTTGATTTCTTTAGCCTTCGGCGCTTAAAGGCTTCCTACCCTTCAGTTGACCCCTTTTCTGGTGACACCTTGGCTCTTCCCTTCCAAACAGTGCTGTTATTCTGTGCTCATCTTTTTATTAAAATATCTGTGGCCAGCACAAACCCAGGTTTAAATTTTGTAACCCATGGTTTTGTTTTTTACCTTTAAAGATTTGATCTGTAAGTTTAGGTACTAATTTGTACTGGGCTACCTTTGGTAAACCCAGTTATTACTGGGCTACCTATGGTAAACCCAGTTATGATATTGGTTTGTTTTTTTTGTCGACCAGACAAATTATGCATACCACAGTTCCTTGCGGCGCCATCTTGATTCACAAGGCTCATTTCTTGCTCTATCGCTTCTAGAGCGTCTTGTTCCTTAAAAAGTCTGAACTGAATTTTATAAGAACGTTAATCATTTCCTTAAAGAATCAACTGCTGCTGTAGTTTTTGTTTAACTAGAGTTAAGGTTACTGAACACCTTGGGCAAAGGTTTTAGTTTTCTCAACTCTGATATAGGTAAGCTTTGAACTGCCTGACCGTGCTGATTAATATTGGTAATAGGACTGAGGTTAGTCCAATTTGTCCTGCAATGACGAGTAATTTACAAAATCGGAAAACTGTGATACTGTCAATGTTGTTGATGATGTCAGTGGTGTTGATAACGTAATCGTTATTGCTGACATTACCAAAAACATGATCGACCTCATGGACATCAACAACTTTAACATCATCATCAATATCATCATCAGTGGTTTAATCTACTTGTTCTTTCATACAATTTTATACAGGAAAGGATCTGAGAAAATCCTGTACAAGGCACCTTTGGATTCCAAACATGTCATAAAGTCCGCTTTGCTGTAGGTATTCCTGTTTTTACACAACTCATTGTGTTGTGTGATTTTGTATAGTAGTATATACATATAAAATTTCCAAGAATTTAGCTGTCGGAGGGGAATGGTTTAAACAGGAGAACGCTGAATATGGAGGAAAAAGGCAAAATGGATCTTCAATTTAGGAGTGCCGCGCAATTTATGCTGGCTTGTATTGTGGTAATATAGAAGTTAATACACCAAACAAAAAAAACAAAAAGGTTTTACACTGTGTTTGAAAAACTATGGTGGCAATTACTATTAAGAATCTAACATTTATCTAAGTTATGGTATATAGTTCATCATCATCATCAATCCAGTTTTATCCCCTTAAGCGAGGGTGGTCGGATTTACCCCACTCTGCCAGCAATCTCTCCCACTCCCACTCCCACTCTTCATGGTTTATGGTTTATGCTAGTTATAGGAATAGATAAGGTTTATGGTACAGAAATGGGTTAGGTTATCGTATGGCTTTGCTACAGGAATGGGTTAAGTTATTTTCTGGTTATGGTACAGGAATGTGTTAGGTTATTGTATGGTTATGGTACAGGAATGGGTTAGGTTATTGTATGGTTATGGTGCAAGAATGGGTTAGGTTATTGTATGGGTATGGTACAGGAATGGGTTAGGTTATTGTATGGGTATGGTATAGGTAATGATTAGGTTATTGTATGGGTATGGTACAGGAATGGGTTAAGTTATTTTATGACGATGGCACAGGAATGAAATAGGTTATTGTATGTTTATTGCATGGGTATGGTAAGTATGGGTTATGGTACAGAATGGCTTATGTTATGAATATGGTATGAGTATTACCATATATCGTATGATTATGGTTTGGTATGGGTATGGTTATATTTTGGGTACGATTATGGTATGGGTATGGTATAGTTTTATAGTATTTACCACACAAGCTAAATACCTAACGGACCAAAGAGTAATTTTATTTGCGACATGTTAAAACCAAAGTATAAGGGGAAGCTTTTTTGTTGTTCTTCTGCTTCTTGGAGGTGAATTGTACTTGGCTAATAACTTCCGAGCTAGCCGATTAGCGTGCCCACATTGTACTTTTCACTTGTGTGGTAATACGTTACAGACGTTTTTAAAGTTTACTGTCATCACAATACTATATATGAAATCTTACAGATGAGATAGGTTTATAAATATAATACAAAAAGTACTAATAGGTATCTTTTGTGATGTTATCATTGGCTGGTAAAGTTTTCTAAACATAAGGTTTTGTCCTTGGTTCCATCCCCGGCTCTACTGAGGTTGGAGCGTTGTTTTTTGCCAATCATTCAGATTTCCATCATTTGGAGGCTATAAAATGCAGTACCAGCATCTACTGGAGCAAACCTTGGATGAACCAGTGTTCTTAAATTGAAGGGATACCATCATCTAGTCAACATTACAGTGATTTAATTATCTTTTCTACTTGTTTTTAAGCACTTTTTAAAATGTAATAGAATATCTACTACTTTGTTTTTCAGTCTTGTCGCCGAGCCTCCCATTTCAATCCATTCGATTGGAGAAGCTAAGATGTTTGAGGAGGGCAAGCTTCCAAAATCTGCTGACCTCGTCACAGATGTGGCTGTGCTGGGCATGTTCCATGAATCGAGCTCTCAAAGTAAGTTAAAAAAACAAATAAAATCATTTTACTTTACATAATCTGGACCATTTATACGGGAGAATATATGATACGTCTTTTTGAAGGCGCATCTTAAATTTGTCATTTTCAAAAACACCATAAAACACTTTGTTTGCTCTTCCAAATTTTTGGTCCTAAGAGCAACATGATACAATACTTATGCAAAAGAGTATTATGATATTTTTGAAACTTGCTCATAAAATGATGTAAATTTATGGATACTGGATGAAATACTAAATTGCAAAATAGTGGAAATTATTATAATTAAATGTATATGTTAAATGTACCTATAAAACGTTCGCGTCGGTCGAAGTTGGTCATTACAGAATATGACTGAGTTAGTCATTACTAATGATTGAGGTGGCCACTGTTGATGATTTATCAATGATGCTGATGATGGAGTTTGTCAATACTTATTATAGATGTTGTGCCGTTTTTAAGGTCTTCATGCGTTCATTGCTGCTGCTAGAATCTTACGAGGTCAGTTCCTATGTGGGTACACAAGTGGAGAAGTGGCAAAGCAAGTGTACGTATTTAAACCATTTTAAAGTAGTTTGTTTGTAAAATGAATAAAAAATAAACCTATAACAAATCATAAACATCATCATAAGATGAAAAATTTATTTCTTAAAGGCAATGACTTAATTCTAAAATTAAAATTCAAAATATTATTTCAAAAACATTGCGGACATTTAAACATATCGTGTTGTTTTATAATTGTGCCAGCTCGTAATGGTATTCTGTTACCATAGCAACATACTGGGTTTCAGACCTCCACGATATAATAGCGCTTGGTTTATTGATTGCTGCGAGCGAAGCAAGTAGCCTTCTATCTTTGATTATCACTAGCAACGTACATGCGATACAAACTACCAGCGGTTCAAGTCCGGTAGTCAATTCAAGGTGTTACTAGCATTCGGTACACACAGTACATACGATCAGCGGTTATAGGACCTAAAATTGTACTATATTTTGATACTCCAAAAACACAGAAGAAAAAGTCTGAAAAAGTGTTTTTATACTGATACCCTAAAGTGTATTTTAAGTCGGAGTGAATAAAAACTAGATAGCAGAGATCTTTCATACGGCATACACTCACGTAAACACACGATTTAACGTCCTTATTTGAGAAGACGCGAAAGAGTGAACATATATTACTTTAGTAGAGTGCAAGGTACAGTAAAGAATAACTTTCAAAAATTTGACGTGAAAGTATAAATAAAATGATTTAAAACTCTGTCAGACCATTATGAAGCTTGTTTGAATCGATTTTTCGGTAAACATGAGTCAGTGATTCACGAGCCAAGTTATGAAAGAGGACAGCGGATTGTAAAATTCAAAATGGCAGACTCATAACTTGACTCATGGCTCATTGACTCATAACTCATTAACTTATTTGACTCACGAAACAGGAATCCTTGTTTAAATCAGTTAAAACTTAATAAAAGCTTTATTTAAATAGTACGAATGGTCAAAATTAATAAGTATTCAAAAATTGAGTTTTTGATCTTAAAAACTGTGTTAGTAACGAAGAATTTAAAACAAAATTTTATACAAAACTTAAAAAAACATAAACGTTTGCATAAAATTGCTTAACCACGATTTCACGCAGACTGTCATAGACATTTTTTTGTTTTATAAAAATAATTTCATTCTGTGTTTTTACTGACAGCCTTTAGAAAGTTTACAAAATTATGCTTATCATGTATTATTTTGTAATAATACGTGGCTTTCTTTCTTGCATAGTGCACACAAGCTGAGTGTTTCTCTTCCAGCCGTGATTTTGTTCCGGAGAAACGACGATTTGAGGCCCAAAGAAATCTTTAATGGTGTAGTGACTGCCGAGACTGTTGTTCAGTTTGTTCAATTCAACAGTCTACCTGCCTTTGTACGTATTCTTTACACAGTGTACCATAACTATTGAAGTCACTTAACCGAGTTAAAGTTTGCTTACATATATACCCTCTTTGTGGCCATAAAATGAACTCAAAATTTTTATAATGAACTCTTTTCTCACCTCGTTTGTTTCTTTTTCATATTATTGCCAGCGTGAGGGTGTATATGGAAACAAACTACTCACTTCCAGTAATTAACCATTAGTTTACCGCCTTCCTGAAATAAACGCCTACTTTTGGCAGTTTTGATAAATTTCGCATCTAGGAGTTGAAGAATTGAACGTACGCCGCAGCCTTTAAAAGAGGAAATATTTCATAATTATTAGTAGTTCACTAAAACGGTATTGTATCAATTTTTTTTTTCGTCCCCTACTTTTCTCATCCCTCATCCTTTATAATTGGTTAAAGTGCATATTACATATATTTTTTCTTTGTTTTTTGGTAGTTTGATATGTGGATAAAATCACTGTAGTATCAAAAAGTCTTAACAATATTCATAAACATGTTTTTTAGGCCTTAAAATTCCTACGTTTTGTTGAAAAAGTTCCTTGGGGATTGGGGTCTAATTGACTAATTGACGAAGTGTTTGGATGAGTCTATCTTAGTGGCTTATCATTCCATTCAGGTGCCGTTGGACGCTCCAGCAACACATCTTCTCCACTTTTCTTCCTAACCTGCTCTGTGACCATGTTTAATAATGTTCGGGTAACAACTTGACGTCACGGCCGTGCGATGACACATATTCCCTCAAAGCGGGTATCGACAAAATCCTGTTAAAAAGATAACATACGGCGAAAAAAAGTAGAATCCGTATATTTGACATATTAAACTACAAGAAACAGTAAAAAAATATGTCATATGCTTTTTAATAGTTCAGTAGTTCTCATTTATCTTTTCAGGGGGAACTGACGCCGCTAAACCTGCCACTGTACTATTCACACCGTAAACCGTTCATCATCTCTTTTACGTCCAAGAACGTTGAAGATCAATATTTACCTATAATTTCCGATATTGCGCGTCACTCAACACGAGATGTGTTCTATTGCTGGATTGACTTGTGAGTATATATCACAGTTTTCCTGTTGTAAGCTCGCAGAGAAAGATACTGTGTCAGGGAGCTGTTGTATCTTGACTGTTGTTCATTGATTAATATACTGTGCGTGTGATCAACCACATGTGTGGTAAGCTCGAGGAGTAAGTAAGATACTGTGTCAGGGAGCTGTTGTATCTTGACTG
>JAOBRB020162966.1:0-12804 GCA_027575285.2 Zoanthus pulchellus
AACGGTTTTAATATACCCTCCCCTATCCCTCAAAACCACTTTTTCATACATTTTCTTCTGTGGATGAAGACCTTAAGTAGAATTTTTTGAATATGATACTATCATATACTATAACCAAAACATTTCGTAAATTATCGTACAAATTCTATGATAGAAATAGACTGACTCAAAAATCCAAATTAGTTTTTGATCTGTTCAACTTAGTCAATTCCCACAAACAGTATTTTTAATATGAAGTGATTATAAGTCCGGTGTCCCAGCGGATTTGGTCCCCCGCGGATATGGTCCCCTCGGACCAAATCCGCTAGCGGATATGGTCCCCCAGGCGGACCAGATCAGCTAGCGGATTTGGTCTCCCCCCTTCCCCCCCCCCGCGGATTTGGTCCTACCAGTAACATTATTCGAGAAACGAAAATATATCTTTTTGCAATGTTACTTTACCCTGCCACACACATCTGCGAGTGAAAGTGTCAATATCCACTTCGAAAAATGGTTTAAATTATAAAAGACGCGAAGAGCATTTTACCAGTGCTTCAAAAATTTACCGCAGTGTAAGCAGCCATACACACTTTTCTTTTTATAAGAAATCCTTCTTTTTCCCCAGCAGTTTGATACATATAATTTTTCAATAATTCTCAACAACAATTTCGAACCGAAGTCATCATTTTGTTTGAGCAGTGAAACCAGAAGTGCGTGTGGCAAGATAAAGAAACCTTGCAGGCGGAAGAACGAATTTTTATATACTGGATTATTATTTAGCTTTCAGTTAAAGGATCTTGCCACACGCGTCCACAAGCGTCAATATTAGGAGGGGAAAATGAGCAACAACGGCTCCGAAAATTCACCTTTCTAGTTTATTATTTGTGTTTTTGTTCGAAACATTTAGGGTTTTGTTTTTTTCCTTTACGCTTTGTGAATAGAAAAACGATTTAATGTTTCTCCATGAACCTAAACAAACACTGAGAAAGTTTTTGCTGTTATGTCCACGTAGTCTCGACAACTCCTAAAAAGGTGTTTTCACGTTTAAATCTAAGGGACAACTTATTGCACGTGCTTCACTCGGTGCATTCCAACGTGCAGTTATTGTATTTTCTATTGTTTTCTGCCGTTGTCGTCGGCGTCTCCGTCCTGGTTGCTTAAGGTACGCTTTATTAGAGAGAAGAAACTACAGCTTTATATAGTGTTCTTTTTATTTTGCGACGCGTATCCACGGTGTAAAGCACGCATTGTGAGCCTTAATTTGCCTTAATTTATTTTGCTGCGAGCGCAGCGAGCAGTAATTTTGAGGGGTTTCTGAACGGGCTTCCTGTGGGCCTTTATATGCTTACTCTCGTGGACTTTGAAGGTTTTCATGTCTGATTTTGTGCGCCTTGGGTGGAGCGCTCATGGCCATATAAGCGGTTTACTAAAAGATGACATATGCAAAGTATACGCATACGGTCGAAATACACACACATTTTATAAAATGAACCGATTGCGATTGACAATCCAACAGTTAGAGTCAACCCGCTTCGTATCCGTGTCAAATCATTAAGAGACGTATTTTTATAGTACCAGTTTTATCACTTAAAAATGGGATCATTTTTCCTTGCAATTACCTCTAGGCGAAAATGAGTTTGCAAGGTTTGACATGTTGAATATAATGTGACATTATTTACTCAAGGAAGTGTTCATCAAGGTCGTTTTAGCAACATTTCTGGAGGAAAAAGTGACCTTTTATCAATCTTTCAGCTTTCTTATGAGCGACTTTGTGTTATTTCGACGTGGACAACAGAGACCGTGGATGGTGTTTTAACAGAAGGAGATTTCATGCTCTTGAAAGCAGTGACGATTTCTCTGAATTATCTGTCAGATCGAGTCCTTTGGTCTAATATGACACAAGGAATTAATCGCCTTACTTTGCAAGTTAAAGTTCATTTTTATAAACTGAAACATTTGAATTGTTTTTGTAAATAAATTTTATATACAGTATATTCGTTCTTTTGCTGATTTCATATTTTGTGTGTGGTTGTTTTTTATTTATTTTTGTTTATTAATTTTGGACTCAACTTTTGCTTGCAAAAAATAAACGAATGATCCATACGGTAGGATTGGCTATGAACAACGACTCTTTGATACTTTTTATTCATATACAAAAACATTTTGCAGTTCAGATATCGCAGCACTTTACTTTTGATAGAAACCGCTAGTATATAATTTTATCAGCATGCATTCTTCTAGTTATGTCTGTTCATATCTGTATTATATAATTCTTGAATAGTTCGGATGACGAAAGAGAAATAATTTGTTACTTTTAGTCTCTTTCAATTGTCCAAAATAAGTTAAGGTTTGCTTCAATAATAGAAAAAAGATTGAAAACTTTTGTCTGAGAGCCTAGGTGAATACTCAAGAAATTGTTAAAACTTCGAATTCCAAAATCTGGCGTGATTGTTATAAACTGAACAATAAAAGTTTCAGTTAAAATCTCAAAATTGACGCATTTTTTTTATCTTGCCACACGCGTCCACAAGCGTCAATATCTACACTTGAGTTACTCTACAAAAACGACGTAAGCTTTTCATTTCATTGACGTGCTCTCTAAAATTTTACCCCATGCGTAAGTATCATACAGTAAAAACCACAATAGATTTCAGATACAAAAGACGGGAATGCACTTTTTAATCACCTTTTCACGCTTCGGGTCTCGGTAAATACCCACCCCTACATTTCTCCTCTCTATTTGGTAACTGACCACTAAAACTCTCACTATAGGCAAATCTTTTGTTTACATTTTCCTCTCATTAGCATATGTGTGCCAGTTTGTAATAAGGTTAAAATAACTGAAAGACTGCATATTGACATGTTTTGTAAAATATGCAGCGTCTGAAAATACGAGAGCGATATATAAAACGCTGTTCCTGGGATCTAATGGAGATTTTAGTGAGCTCATTTCAGTTGTTTTGAGTATTTTGGAGCCGCCATATTATTTTAGAAACTGCTTGAATTACGTCACAATTTTCATTTCTCTGTTAGTTTAACAAGCTCTCTCAAGTGTTAGACTCCAATCTTATCTATCGTTATCCATTAGCTACCTAGAGTTGTATGCTAATGAAGAAGAATGTAAATATTGATGTCAGAAAAGATTCGTCTATTACTATCAACTTCGCCATTACCATGACCCCAAGCCATAACATTTACCCCTACTCAAAGCACTACCCCAACCCCAACAATTACCATCACCGTGACCATCACCACCATCAACATCACCACTACCATTACTAGTTGCGTTCGATGAAAGATAAAGCATACTATTCTGGTACTGTACGTCCGGTCACGTAAACTTTGTGAGGAGTCCAGCGAGTAGCCAGACGCTTTTGAGAAATCTTCGACTGGCTGGCAAACGCCTCGTTATGGTGCATAGCCGCGAGGGATATGGAAACTAGGGGAATACTGCATTGACGGCAAAGTATTGTATTGTGACAGAAAATTTGCTTTGGAATCAGAATTTTAAATTTGCTGTGGACTTTGATGTGGAAGCAAGTCAAGGAAGAATCGAACAAGAAAGGTAAGACGTAAAAAGGAGATTTTGAATCATAAATCTGATTGTTGCAAAGAAATATACGTGAAGCCTTCTATCACAACAGAATTTCCTGATGCAGTGATGTAAGTTAAAGGAAACAAACGTTGTATCATTACGACTTAAACACGATGCAAAGCAATGTTTTGACTCATGCATCAGCCGATTCCTGTTTATATTATTTGATAAACAAAAATGTAAACAAAAAGGGTCTTATGTAACTCAGCGCTGCAAATGTGACACGACCACCTGGGAAATTTTTCAGCTGTTTCACGATTTCTGGGTTTCAGAACTCAGTGGTAACCATGACCATCACACAGTTAACTGCAATCGAACGCACTTTATTAATCTTTGATTACTACTAGTAATAGTAATAGTACTATTACTATATAATCATGCAACTCCATTACTCATTAACCACCATTAGCTTCCAGTTCAATAAAAAACTAAATCAAAATCCTGGTTATTAACTTTAAAGCCCTTCATGGACAAGCACCTTATATTTGAGTGTTAAGGCCTTGCTGTCCTGCCAGAACTCTCCGCTCTTCAAATTAGAACCTACTCTATAAGCCTGTTTTTAACCACAAGACCTATTGGTGGCCCCTCCTTCGATTCTCGATTACTGCTCTTAAGTACTCTGTAGAATATATTGCCGACCACTATACCACTATAGCAAACTCAGCGACTTTAGACAGTTTTAAACGTCAACTCATGACATGGCTTTTTAATGAAGCGTTTTTTTCGTAACATTTTTAATCATTTTAATTTAAATTATAATTTTAGCTAGGTCAAATTTGTAAGATGTTATTAACGCGAGAAATAGCCTATAAAAATTATGTTATTATTATTATTATCATTTGTATTACTAGTATTATTAGTATTATTATTATCATTATCATTACTACTGATATATAACAAGCCATGCACATTACGTTTTGACATAAAGCTGTCGGTTATACTTTTAAAATTAAAAGATTTTTGCAAAATCGACGTACAAGAAACTGAAAATTATTACTAAAGTAATTACAGTTATTCAGGTTCCCACCAAATTTCCTTCGCTTTGCATAACAAACTCAAAGTTGAACTAGACTGCATGGAGTGTTCAGATGTCATTGGTAAGGAAGACGGACCAATTAAATGGTCAAACTCTGTTTTAGCAGATACGTCTTCCGGCCAATGACGTGTATGCCTTAACCCATGCACGTCGGACCTAAACAAGGCCATTAAGCGCCACCACAATCAGCTGCCAACTGTGGGGTTGATTGCAATTACTACTTGATTAGCAAAGTTCAAAATTACTCACTTTCCATATAGCGTTTGGTCGTCATTAATTCAAGTGCCCTCCCTTGGGGGTGTTAGCGAAATTTTTCAAGCGCTAGCAGAAGTTGCAGAAATTCCGTACAAGGATTAGATTGCTGTGCCAACGCACAAGACGACATTCTTATTGCAGGCGACCAAAAAGAGCACGCAAAACTAATCGATCTGTTTTGAGAATTGTAAGCGTCATGTTCTCTGCTCATGCGCTGTGTGAATCTATAAGTGGGAATAAACCAAGAAGAGATTTTTTTTCTTCCAGCTGATTTCGAGGAGAATTTAATCATAAAAAAATTATTTATAAAATCTAAAACAACTTGATTTTGAGGCATATTTTATTTTCTTCTATATTGATCCTGTTTTGAGGATGCATACAAAGTCTGTTTAGTGAATTTTGAGATATATATTATTGGATTTTTGACACTTCATGCCGGTCAATAACCAAGTCTTTCCAGTTCTTCGTTGCTGCAATAACCACGTAGACGTAATAATGATGAACAGATTCGTTGCTTAACTATGTCTTCCTGTAGCAAGACAAAAGGAATAGAAATTAGAATTCATTGTTTACTAACCACAAGAGGATGAAACAAAAAGAAAAAGAAAGGGCGGATTGTAAAAGCCACGTTCATAACATGAAATATTTTATGCTAACGAATAAAGTTTTTTTAAGAATCGAAAGTCAATTAAATTTCAATCTGAGACCTTCTACCGACAAGACATGGAAAAAGAAATTAAACTTATGTAACATGTGTTTGGCCGAATAACAATCATGAAACGTCACTAAAAGTACGAGGAGCTGACTTTTTGATCGTTAATTGTTCGTCTCGTGATCGACTGCTCAAATTAACGCTTTAAAAGTCAGCTTTTCAGCAACTATCCACGCAACAGGTTACTTCGTCTTCCATTGTATGAATAACCTACCGAGATTTTAGCAGTCCTCTTTCCGAAAGGATGTTTCGGCCATTGGGCATGGCAGTCACACTCTCCAAGCAGAGCTGCCATTATTAAGACAAAACATAGATACGCCATTTTTCTTTCCATTGCGTTGGATCCTTACTTAATGAGTGTACAGTTGTTGATATCTAGGTTGGAGTTTATATCTTCCCATTAAATATCTAGAATATTCTAAACATTGAAATCATTATTAGTATCGTAAAGGATGGAACACATCCGGATGATACTATTAATAGCAATCGCACAGGGCCGCCGTCCAACCTCGCTGAAAAAACTTTTGTAAAAATAAGTTCTAATATGTATGACATCGTTTTGCGCGAAGATGAGCTGCTTGCGGCGAAGGACGGGACGATATTAAAGAAATAAAGAGAAGAAATTCTAGAAATTAACATACTTCATTTCCACCTAACAAGTCCTTCAGGAAATATGGTCCAAAGTTAATAACAGTTTTGATGTTCATTTCGCTATAAACTTCCTGCTTATCGAAATCTTATTACAAAAAAATAACTTGGCACATAAGTGATAGCAGATTGCGAATCAAAATGAATTTTTCACAAAGCTTGAGCTGGTGTTGATTTCTTTATCGTATTTTCAGAATCAGACAAAATTTTACTAATATATTCTTATCTGCTATAATTCATTTTACAGTGGCGTTTATGTTGGTGATAGGATTATTAACAACAACTGCTCAAAGTATATTGTTATATGCCTCAGTTGCTGTTTTAACAGAAAAAGATCACTTACATCCAACTAAATTCAAACGTTTGCTGTCCGTCTCCCCCAATTTAATTCAATATATAAAATCTGGATTAATATTCGCCATGATCTGACTTCAAATTGAGCACTAAAACAAATGTTTTCACGAAGTTTTATTGGAACCAAAAGTTCAGTTGATTAGTTCTATCCTGTGTGCAATTATGCTTTTATAAATTAAACTTAAAATGAGATTATATCAGTTTTTCTGCAAAGACTGTAAATGTTTGACAGCACGGTATACACTGTGTATCAATAATAAGCGCCGACAAAAACTGTAAATTATGCACGACCGAGCGAGAGATTGGTTAGCTGTTGTTGGACAGCCAGTACTTTAGAGGGCAACGCGAAGAAGCTATACATAGGCTTTTCAGTGATCATTACCTGAAGATTTTTTCCATAATGTCTTTCGCAGCCAAGTCTCCTAGCCCTCATTTGACACCATGAACGCTTGAATTCCTAGATTTGGGAGAGGAATCAATACTTTAAAAATTTTGCAGTCTCCCTAATTTGTGTATTGTATTTCACCTCCAATACCGAGGCTAATGTTTTTTGTATTCATTAAACCAAGTCATTTTTCTAAGAATTATGAAATCTTTATTTAGTTATCCGTCAGCAGTTTGTATCTCAGCTCTCCAAGAAAAAAACCCAATGATATTCATTTCAAAACCCAAATTGTGATGCGTCACGTTCATACCCTAACGATATAAAACCTTGGTTGCAGCAATGACAAAAACTGCTAAACTCATTTTTTTTGGTCTGTGTTATTCAGCCATTATTTTGTTTCGTTTGCTAAATGTTTTGCACCAATTCTAAGAAATATATTATCTTAGCTTGATAATAAAAGTAATCAATTTAAGAATAATTTTGTTTTAAAACATTAGTTTCATATCTCTCATAACAAAACAAATGAATATTGTTCTCAAAAGTTGTAACTCTATATAAATAATATAAAATAATTAAAATAGTTTGTTATATATTTCACATACAATGAGTTTCTTGATGTAAATCAATCTTAAAGCGCTTTCAAATTCATGCTTTTCAAAGAATACAAAACCAACTGCAACCTGATGTTAGCTGGAGTTGCGCGGTAACAAGCGAATATCCGCCTAACTAATATTGTTTTAGCAAAACAATAAACTGTTTTGTTGTCATCATTAGAAGTTAGAACCAAAGCAACGGAAAATCTATCCATGATCAGTTTCTTTTCTCCTTAAAGACAACTTCTTTATGAATCATGAATACTTCCATCCATGTTTTGAAAATAGAAACTATAATCTAGTATCGCCATACAGTTAACATTTTGATACTAGAGAGACGTGACATAATATGGAATCACCGGCTCAGGATTAAGGTGCGTGAGAAAGTCTCGATGCAAAACTAATTGCGATTCTGAGCCGGTGATTACACATTATACACCACGTCTCTCTCCCATATCAAAATGTTAACTATTACCGGCTCAGAATTGCAATTACTTTATAATATCTACTTTTTATTATTGAACTATCTAATTCATTGCTGTATAGCTACTCTTATTTTTTATTAAAACAAATCAAAACTGTAACCTGTTTCAATATTTTGTTAGCTTTAGACCAGTTTAGCTTTGTTCACGTTATTTCAGCTACCTAAATTAAGTTCTCTTGATAAGTAATAATCTAAAACTGGAAGTCCATGTACTTAATTAAAATTAGTATTGATTATCGTGGAAACAACTCATTTTGGAACGGTTATCGGAAGGTATAGTAATAACTAGATTTTAAATCATAAATCATTAAAAAATGGGCGTAATTCAGAAACACGGTATTTCATTCTCGACGGAGCAGTTGGCGAAATGGGTGAAAATGGCATTTCCTAAACCATTTCAATATAATCAGTTCTACGTTATTATATTATAAAAAGATAAACTAAAAAGCTACGCACTGAAAAAAGAACATGTTATTTTTAGAAGATGTGTGTTCTTGGTTTTAGCCAAATAGAAAACTTGTTATGCCATGATATAGAGACCTTGCTTTTTTAAAAACAGAAGCTAAGATAAGTGGTTTTCATTTAGTAAAATAGACAACTTGTCAGAAGCGTTAAATCAGAAAACTCCATTTTTGACAGTGAATGAAAGCACTTATCAAGTCCGACGTAGTTATTGAAAAGGGGTTCTGATAAATATTCTGGTTTTCTATAATCAATTTGCATCTTCGTTTTAACCTTTTAAATATGAAATGTATTTATTTTGTGTGTCACTGTTAAAACTACTAATTACATGGTTAATTTAAACACTGAAGTAAACACGAGTACACTGAAAACTTGTTTGCAATGGTTCAATACAATACCGCCGGTCCTCTTTCTTGATATCATTAAAACTAAAAAACTTCGAGGCAAGAACTATAATTTTATTGCCAATATTAGAACAGGAGTTTTGAAGTTTAAGCACATCTGATTGCCAAAAATAAGCGATATCAGAACACGACGACGTCTTGGGCTCATGTGAACGCGATAGCCGATATCACAAGCTTTTTTCTAAGAACAACTTTAGGAAAAACATCAGTTGAGGCTCAGATTGGCCAAAAATAAAGACCAATTTATATGAGAACAAGCTCAGGCTGAGCCTGAAAATAGCAAAAATCTTTTTCGTTGAAAATTTTCTTTATCTTGCAATTTACGTTCGACAGTGTGCTTATAGAAACAGAAGAACCCGACATTTCGCATATGTATCTATCTACTATTGTCCCAATATTGACACAAATATTCGAGCATTTTTACTATAAGTTCCTCCGCCAATCAGCACTGTTCTTCATTGTCTTGTTTTTTGTTACAATATTTTTCATCATTTCATACCGCTCACAGAAATAGAGACAAATTAAAAACAAATTGAGACTAAAACAAAAAATAAATTAACAATGAGCCTCGGGAATATTTTTACTGGTTCTTAAATACAACAGTGTACAGCAGCTTTAAAATTTCAAGTTTTGGTTTATTTCAAACTAGCTAAACGTTTGTAAATCCGCTTTTTGAAATTTTGGTGCATGATTTTTCAAACAACCAAATTGAAACTGAGCTTTCATTCTTGCCTAAACTCCTACGTTTTGAAGACAAATAGACCTTATTATTTCCGGAACTATAAAATATCATGTTACTATAATTCTTTCACTAATTATTTGAAATAAAACGGCTTACAGTTAAACTAATTGTTTTCAACATCACTTTTTCAGTTTAGAGATCTGGATTTTTAAATATATTGTACAGCTGGAGTTCCATTTTGAGAAGTTTTCATAATCAGTTATTTTTGTGTTGTGTGTAATTCTATTTTTCACCTTTAGTTCGTGTTACCTAAATTAACTACATTTTTTCAATTTATATTTATAGTTGTTAGCTTTCAAACTTGCATCGCGATTATCGATGGTTGCTTTAATCAATGCGAGTTCAAATGTAGTCAGTTCCGAGAAAGCATTTTTGCTCAAAATTTGGCATTGTATCGAGTTTTGCTCTCGAGGATAGGTTCCGTCAGATAAACCAGTACTGAATATTGTTTGTTCGTATATAGGCTCATACTTACCGTGCTTTCTTTATTGCTCTTGACATCAAAATCAAATAAAGACTGAAATTCACAACTTGACATGACAAGAAGGAAAAAAGTGATGAGGTTGAAAGATGTAATCGTCCATTTTTCATTTTGAGCAAAAGTGAAAAAATTACGCTTGGACCGTAAGTTTTTTACTTTGAAAGCACTGAACTAGATCGCAATACAGCTAAATCTGCTTTGTTTCTTTTTGGGCGAAGTGCGTTTTGAAACTCCTGTAAAGTGTGCAAATAGCAGCATTTAACTGATCTATTAATTATATATGGAACAGAACAAGTGTCTGATATCTGTAGGTTTCAAAAATGCTATACAAATTAACTACAACTCGGTTTTACAACGGAGATAAAAAATTATGCGCCGAAATACAAAGAGAGATAGGAAAACTTCCGTTAGCTAGTTTGAAATAGACAAAATTTTAAAACATGTTATATAATTATATCTCATTCATGCAATAGACTAAAAATGAACTTTCTTGTTGCGTCTAACTGTAAAGCAAAAATATTATAATGAGAAATTAAAGTTGTTTTTCACCGGCAACCAAATAATGCAACAGGCGAAATCTTCAAACGCAGTTTTTTATTCTTGATATTTTTCCATTTCTACACCGGTATCAGCCTAATGGTTCATATTTCTAGAATAAAACGGCTGATATAGACTGATATTTCAAGATATTTTCACTTGATTACTTAACGGATTTTTTATTTAAATGATATTAAGCTGTATCTGTTAAAAGCTTTCATCTGCTATAGAATCTTTTCATCACTGAAATGAATTTAAAACCATCTTTAATCAGTTCCTAATCATCGTTTCTTTCAAGTAATTTTAACTCCTTGGTCCATATGGTGGGTAGTTTCTTTTAAAATTTATAACTGATATTGATTCATTTGCAAATATTTAAAACAAGGTTTTATCACAATTTAAGAAAGCAAATAACTGAATGAAAATTGTTTCTAATACTCAATATTTAGTGCAATTGAATGACTGCCCGCTAGGAGGAAAATCTAGTTCATTCAAAATTGATTAAACCTGAAATAAACAAAACCAAATTAGAAAATGGTTTAAAATTGATAAAAAATATCATTTAGTTTGTCAGTGCAATCTGATTACATGGCAATAAATAAATATTAAAGATTCTTTTTAAGCACCTGTGAATTTTAAAATTTAACAATTCGAGATGAAATGATATTTTGATCAAACATTTTATGATGGCAAGAAAGCGTAAACACCACGCGCGCAATTATCCAAGTGATCACTTTGAACTGAGTTGTTGTTCAGTGCCCAGTCGTTCAAAGGCTGGTTAAGTTTAACCCTGGGTTAAGTAAAGCTTCAAACAAGAATTTCTTCTTTAAGAAAAGGTAAACGGAAATTTATGAATACTGTTTGGATTTTTCTAAGAAAAATACCAAAATTACAGCTTAAACATTTTCTTGTAAGATTGGAAACATGATCGTGGGTTAACCCGGGTTTAGTGCTAATCGGCTATTGAACAACTGGACCCAGGTGGTAATGTATAAAGGGGGCTGGGGTGGTATGTATCACGTTTCTCAACTGAAAATATTGATAACTAAAGACTGAGGCGTTTCACGCGCCCAAAAAAACAGCTCCTCTCGTTTCACGAATGATGAAACAGTTGAAAATGGAAAATCAAATGTTAAGTTCAGTCACGTTTCTTAGTCAATCAAAATGGTCAAATATCGTTTCTCGAAATAACTACCATGGTTATTGTAAGACTGACTTAGAAACACAGGATTTGAGTACGGATATTAGTAGGTGATAAAAGGAAAAAGGCAATGTGGCATATCCTGACTATACGAAGTACTGAAACCTAACATTTTGTATCACTTCATTTCGCCTGTTATGGAGCCTAACTTATTGGCCTGTCAATCTTATTGCTTGTGCTCGGTCAGATCAATGACTACGAACACAACTCATAGAACTAGAAGGAAGGCAAGGAATAGGCCCTTTCGGTTGGGGTCTCGTGAACACAACTACTTTCTTCAGTCAGCTATAGCAAAATGGCATCAAGAAATGATAAGATAGAGCTGCGTAAGCCTATACAACTTATAAATAACATATTCATTATTCTACATATCCAGAGACGACAGTCAAAGACCGTTAGCCACCAGACCTGATGAAGATTGCCGTAAAAGAGAAATATTATGCGCAAAACAAAATGTAATAAGAATTTTGTTTTTGTTTTTCTAAAATTCTAATGTACATCAAATAACTGAAAATTAAACATAACGTTTGGGCAAAGGCGTGTCACTATTATTTTCACACATTAGTGGAGAAAGAAAAAGAGTAAATAAATAATAATTCATTTAACGTCAATTGCAAAGGAAGTGGTTGCCCATTCTTCCTAGCTAAATGCCAATGTTTAATCGCTCGACGGTTCAGATCTTGGCGTACGTGAATGTCGAATTTGCTAAGGGAGCAAAACCGGAGTACCCGGAGAAAAACCCTCGGAGTCAGATTGAGATCGACAAATCACACTACATGCCGAGCCCAGCCCCAGGAATCCGCGGATCCCAGCTCGTAGAGGTAGGAGGCACGACTGATGACAAATATGTCAACCTGACTTCCCCAAAGGAAAAGAGTCAGGTTGAAGTGTAAAAATACCTGAGGAAATGTTTCAAATGGTTAATTTTTTTTTCAC
>JAOBRB020163063.1:0-12801 GCA_027575285.2 Zoanthus pulchellus
TGTACATGAAGCTTCGTGATTGGTCAAAATTGATAGAAGAACGATTTTCATTGGCTATTCACAACTGTTTTCTATCAACAGATAGAAAACAGTGAAAGAACCAATCAAATTCACAGATTCACAATAGAACATAATAAATTTATACTAAAATAATCAGAGACTATAATCCTTACTTATACTATACTCATAATCATGGCTTCTATTGTGTAATTCATGAAACCAATATATAGGTTACATGTGAATCTTACAATCTTCATTTAAGCTGTAAAGAACATAGTTATATTAATTTTTGTTACATCAATGTGAAAAATAAAAAATATATCAAATTGGTTGGGATCAATAGTTTTATTGCTAGGAGCCACTTGCAGCGAAATTGATCTTGACGGAGTTGTGCTGTCTGTGTTACAAGCCAGCTTTCACTTGGATTCCATTCAACAACGGATTTTAGCAGTTTCTGAGCATTCAGTATAATGACCAGTGGTATACGAAAATGAGTATTCGACCATGTACATGTCTCAGATAAGCATATTCATTGTATATCTGCTTTTAATCAATGTAAAACTTAAATAAATGTACATTTTGTCAACTTTGCAATACTTTTCAAGAGCAATGTAAAGGTATCTGGCTTTTAAAAATAATAAACAATATGTGAGCAGCTTTCCACCTGCTTACTGCAACAACTAGCTGTAGATACCTTTGTGGTTGGTGAAAGAAGCCAGATCATAAAAATGATTTTCAGCTCATAATAAAATGGAAACCTAGGAAGCAAAAGCTGCATATCAATAAGTGTTTAGTTAAAATAATAATAATAAGAAGAAGAAGTAAGACCCCGACCTCTCGTGCCCAGCCTTTTCTATCTCTCTCTCTCTCAGCACTTTTTCAGGGGTTGAAATTGAGGAATAGCTTTTATTCGCCCAAGTGGCTACTGGGAAATTTAATTTGTTCACCAAATTTAGTAGCAGGTCACTCAGTTAATAGTTATGAATGAAATAAAATAAAATCACAATGATGGATTTACGTTGAGAAATACAATTTACAGACGAAAGTTCCCAGATTTGAGACATATTTGAAAGCTCCACGTGAGGTCTTGTCTGGTTATGTCGAAAATGATTCATGCATATTTTGTACATATACTGTCCATAGTGCTTTCACCCAGATGTGGCAATGTCTTTATTCACAATTTTTGCTTCCATTTATAATACGATTTCCTGGTGAAACCTTCAATGGAGTGAAAGAAATCTTTGCATGTTTGCCTGCACCGAGACCAGACGCTATTTGTGCAATCGACATGGCTTTTCGGTCAAGTTTTGTAAAGAAACACTCATGAACTAAATCTTGCTTTTAACAGTATTTCTGGGCATAGAACTACAAAAACTTAGTTTTCAAATCTATCTTCCATTTCTATCAATTGATTTTAATTTTGTAAAAGTTTTAAGTTTTTCTTTTAGTCATAAGTTGTTATATACAATTTTGTTTTTTTGTTGCGGCCAGCACAAAATGGTGATAATTTTACACATTTTATTGGTTCTGAATTTCATGAAAGGATGTTTATGCTAAAATTCTAATTCTACTGCGCAGACATGTTTTGATTTCAAGTCAAAAGTAACTCTCGAACCGGCCTTCAGGAGTCATAGAGTTAATATATTACACAACTGTTTTCATTGTTTATATATTTCCATTTTTGCTCGGTCGCCTAAAGGGCCACCTTTGCGCATTTGGCGAGCTGGCACCTGCTTATTTCAACCCCTGTTTTTGCGAGTGTTGCAACACCAAGCAAACAAAATAGCCTTTGGAATTAATTTGTGCGAAACGGAACGTTTTTATTTATCTCTCGGTAATTTTTTATTTATTTATTTTTGTAATTTTCCAGGACTTTTCAAGGACATTTTTCCAGGACTTTTCCAGGCCTGGTTTTTGATTTTGAAAATTCAAGGCCTTTTCCAGGATCTTCCAGGATGTGCAAACCTTGCATCTATTATAATTACTTTATATATATTTATTAGTTAATGAATGTACTTAAACTAACTAATTTGCATATTTTGGCAACTAAAAACTTTCACTGGCAACCAAAAAAGAAAATTCAGAGCCCAAATGGCCACTAAGGAAAAAAAGTTAACTTTGAGGGTTGCCCTTACAGTTTGAGGTCACGTGCGTAGATACCACTTTGCAACAGCAAACTGTAGAGCAAGCGTTTCATTTGTTTTGAAAGCAAATCACTCACTGACCATAATAGAAGGTATAGGGCTTAACAGTTAGAGGTCATGTGCATAGATACCACTTTGCAACAGCAAACTGGACAGCAAGTGTTTCATTTGTTTGAAAACATATCACTCATTGACCATTATAGACTGTCAAACTTAGCTCAGTTATTGTTGGCAGAATATATTACTCAATTATTGCTAGTGTATAGAAAAAAGTCAACTGTTGTTTTACCTTCTAAAGTCACCAGTTTGGCTTTTGTCACAGTCACTTTTTACCAAAATGATGTTGATTTTCAACTATTTCTCCAAAGAATTACTTAAATCAAACTTATTTTATACAAACCAAACGCATTCCAAGTACAATTGTCAACAATGATACCAAATATGCGTACCAAAAATTTCGGTGTTCAACTTACCAACAGAGAAAAATATCGCCCTGGGAACCCCTACACTTACCATCTATATAACATTGTCTGGCTGCATTGCCAGCATGGTTGGTCCTTGTGGTGTAGTGGTTAACACATTGGATTTGTAAACCGAAGATGTGGGGTTCCATTCCCGCCAAGGGCTTATACATGATATTTTTCTCATTTCTTTCTTATTTTATAAGAAATTAAGAAATACTTACCAAAAGCTAAGTAGTAGATCTGCAAACATTTCTACTGAGATAAACAGTGCATAAACAACCCAGTACATCATCCATCGGACCTGCAATTATGCAATTATTTTTCTATTTTAGACTTTTCAGCTATTGCAGTTGATAACAGCTCTCTAGCATGCACCTGCATTTTTTCATATATTAAGGATTTAAAGGTTCCATAGGCCCACATTTTAAGAATTTGTCAATGAGTCCAACAAGAGCAAAAAATCTGTCCATTTCCAGTAACTTTCAGCCTTCTATACAGCATAAGAACAATGCCAATTTTAGGGGCTTCATTTTGTAGCCATTCACACATGTGCTATCCACTGTACTTGCATGAGTTTTAAACAAGTGTGTTTGATGTTTGTAAGGAATGAATGATGGAAGACTAAGCAGGCCTTCACTAGGCCAGGTAGATTATCAGATGTCAGCAAACACTAAAATGATGAATACTGAAGATGCGTGAATCACCACTTGATTTAGTTTGTCAAAGTGCAGCAAATGCAAGCAAATTCCTCAAAGCAAGGTAAATGTGTGTTGACAATGAAAATACCATCTGGAAAGATCCTCCCATATTAATTGCACAGGACACCCAGCAATTTGCAGAACACCCAAAACAAATTAGGGATTACTTCATTTGAGATACAAGATTGCAATAAAATATGAATTTGAAATACTTAAAAGGTTAAAAATATTTTGAAGTTGAAATTCATCAATAACTATAGTAGTTGTACTTTTATTGTTAAGTCTGTTAACTGATGTTAAATGTATTAATAAAAAAAATAAATAAAATTACTAATAATTACTAAAATTATTAAAAGAACTTGAATGATTTCAGTAGTAGACCCCAATACGGAAATTTTACCTAATAAATAATTTTCGGAACAACTTTAGAACATTTCAGAATACCCGTCCAGTATAAACTATAACTGTTCTTGACTTATTTAAAAGCGCCTATGCGCAGAAAATGGCCCGGTATTCTGAAGTTCAGCGTAATGTCAATCTAATATAACAATAATTCAAGGTTAAACTAGGCTAAACTTAAATTGAAGATTGCAATTAGGGAACGTATGCAATGCGACAAATAATATAGATTAATTCAAAATATATTCAATTTTGTTATTTTCAAGATTGCTGAAGCATGTCGAACAATATTAACGTCAATGCAAGTAAATTTTAAAATTCAACTTACTGGCTATAGCAAGAGAAGATTAAGAAAACGAGAGTTTGCAGAAAATATAACTTTTTTATAGTCGTTATAGACAAAAAATAAAATCTGAAGAAAATAGCACAAAGTCGATTCCTCCATCAATCGAAAACCGAATTACAGTACAAATAATAGCCACGACAGAACCTTCCAATCTTCAGTTTCCGATCTAAGCTAAGTGCCTTAAAAAAACGCAGAAACAAAACCTTCAGATACATCGAAAAAATAAGCATCAAAAACGAAAAAAGCAGACAATTTTGGCCACCAAGGTTGTGTTTTTGAGTGGTCAAAATACCTTCAATGCTAGGCAGTAAGCATTTTGATTTTGCATTCGATCAAAAACGACGAATCGCTGAACAATTATTGATACTTACGTATTCACGGACATCTTTCGTTTTGATCGCCTTATAAGATGAATAAGCTGGGTATAAAGTGCCAAAGACCAGCCTGAGAAAAAATATAAACGAATGAAACAGTATTTATAGTTTCGACATTCAATGAGACAATTTCTTCCGAAAACGCTGAACAAGAATAACTTACAAAATGATCCTTGAGGCTATGTAAGACACCATCGTTCTTTTATGCTTTTCACGATTTCAAATCCTGTTTATTCTGTTATGATAATCGAGATCGATATTATTGCTTTTGAGTTCCCAGGAAGCAGAAAAGATGCTCCATAGTGTACCATATGCATACAAACGCATAGATATCTTAACTTTATGTAAATTTCCGCGGTTTTGCGGTTGCTGTGAGGTGCTGTCTGTTAAAAAAAACACGAAGCTGCCATATTACAGCTCAGCGGACTAACAAATGAATTTGAGGAAAACCATGTGTGGGTGAGCCTGTGGTGTTGTTGTTGTCAATACAGCGGTAAACGTAGTACGTGGCTTGCCAAGGAAGGTTTGGCTGATGAAATACGACAATGTTTGGTATAAAATGGGGGACTTTTCATTTAGTAACGTAATATACAGTAAAAGGAACTTATCATACTATAGCAAGCTACGGAAATGACATTCTTTGAAAAAGTAGTTCGAATATTACTTTTATACACAGCAATATGCCCATTTTTTCTGGGTAAGTAAAAAGTTATCAAAGACTTAAGCTTTCTTTGTCCGTTTAATTAAATGCACATGTATCAAATTTTTTGCTGTCCAGAGCGCATTTACTTGTGCATGCGTTTCATCCCGTATATTACGATAAAAGTTAGGGTCAATTGTGTGTTGTTTTGTCTTTGCTGAATTTTTCTTATATATCAGTCATTTGGGGTTTACCTCGGTGTAAGAACCTGTGAGTGACGTATAACAAAGAAAACAATAAAGTCAAAACAATAGATCGAACGAGCATAATAGTGATAAAACAAAGAAAAGACTTCACAGGTTCTTACACCGAGGATGAGCCGTCATTTGCACTATTTGTACACGTAGAAATACATGCTTGCCAGTGGTAAGTGAAGAAATTCTCTGTACGTAACTTTTGTTACTGACAATGTCAGTAAAAGCAGGCATGTTGGTGGCCCTAAAATTCCTAAATGTTCTCACTTGCCCTAAAAAACCCTACTTTTTCAGCTTTATTTTCAATTTTCCCCTAAAAATCCCTACTTTTTTCCTTTCTATGATGGTTGAGCACAACTGATGTCATTGAAAGTGCTTGACGTTGGTTCTACATTTGCCTACCTGGTCATACTGCAAGTGATGTGGTTGTCCGGTGTGGACTGTGGTGCCAGTGGCTTCAAATTTCAATGATGTTGGATCCATGCTACAGGGTTGTCATCAACTCAAAATATTGCATATTTTACGCAAAAAAATAATTTGGGATGCAAAAAATGAAATGTAATGCATCCATGGGATGCAGAAGATTGACAGGACATTATGGTGTAATGTTAGACTGTAAAGATTTGCAGTTAAGAGTTACTGCAGGTTTATTTAGCACCAGAATAAATATTTCCCTTGATTTGGTGGGACCCCGTATATTTTGTATATTTTTTACAATTTGCAAATTGCGACCTGATAATTCAAACCCTGCTCTGTTTCCTCAATACTTAGAGCAAAAAATTTGCTCAGATCTGTGGGAATACTATGTACAGGTCAAGATTTTATAAGGGTAAAAATTCACTGGATCCATGAAAACAGCTTAAAATACTAATCTTGACTGTACCCTTTTTTTGCTCTGTTTCCTCAATACTTGGGTGGACGTGGTTGGCGCAGTTGGTAAGATCTCTGCTTTCCAACCACAAGGTCCCAAGTTCGATCCCGGCACTTCCCCGAGATTCGAATATTTGTGTGGCCTTCTTTTCCACCTAAGCAAACTCAGCTTTCCATCCTTCCGGGGTAGGTAAATGAGTACCAGCATCTGCTGGGAGCTAACCTGCGATGGATTAGTGTCTCGTCCAGGGGGAGTCAAAGGCTGTCATCTGCTTAACACTACAGAAACCGGAGATAAGCGCCGGCTCCATGGGCCACTTGGCTTGAAAGAATTTAGCTTCCTCAATACTTACTGAACAGGACAAATTGTCTGTTGCAGTCAGTGTTTTTTTTCTGAAACTCTCACACCATTCATCAGCCACCATAATACTATTACTGAACAAAATAAGTCAAATTATCCCACTACAGGGAAGTCTTCCCAGGCAGACCTTATCAGAGTTTTTGTCCATTTCACTCACCACAGTCACAAATTATATGATATCAACTAATTTTTTGATCCCCTAAAAAGACCGAGCAACCGGGCAGTTACAGTATGTGCAACAATATTGCAGAAATTTCTCAAGTGATGGTGTTTCCATAGTACTCCTTGCTGGTTGAAAAGTTTCTGCAGATGAAAATTTTTCCTCAGTTTAACAGTCGAGAGCAATTTTTCATGCATTTAGGAGATCTTTTTTGTCCCTATTTGCCTGGATTTATGAGAATAGAATGCCTGAGACAACAATATTTCATGCGGATGAAATTTGTCTGTAAATCCTTGGAAACATGGCCTTAGAAGTTATTGCTCGCAAGTGTTTGATAAGACATTACATTAAGGATATTTCTCCTCAAGAGGATTGAAGTAAAAGAGTAGATAGATGGCATTTAGTACAATTAACTAGGAACATGTATGTGAAAACAGTGTAAGATTTGTACATGTAATTGAACCTTTACAAGTTCAGTATGGAATTAATTTTCAGCATTTTAAAACAAACAATTACAAGTCAATTCCATATTGAACAAGTAAAAGTTTTGATAACTTTTTAATCACATAGTTTTTACATGAAAAAATTAAAAATCAAGAAACAAACAAAACATGCAGTGACAATGTGACAATTTAGTTGTGTGGGCTTTTATTTTCAATTGCCTTACAAAAGTCATGTGACTGCATGCTTCAATTGTTTTCAAGATTTTTGTTTTAGTTTCACTTGATCATTGTTAGAGATACACTACATTTTGACTGGTTTATTTTGTATTGTAATAAAATCAGGTTTAAATGTTTGAGTTAATCTGTAATCGCACAAATTACAAATTTCTGCACAGAATTACCAAGTTATTGCACTGCTCTTGACCAATCCGAATCAAGTAAGATTTTCACATAACTTGTATAATGAGTGTTAACTTAACCTTCATCATCATCATCATCAATCCAGTTTTGATCCGGTTTTATCCCCGTAAACCAGGGTGGCTGGATTTACCCCACTCTGCCAGCAATCATGATCCTAAATAGATTAACTGTATGTCCTAGAAATGTTTAATTTTCACTTACAACTGCACTTACTACATTTTGTCATGCATTGCATATGACGTTGCAAAACTTCCAACTTCTATGGTTTTTAAAAGTATCATTTTTAATAATTATCTACTAGATAGTTAACTGTTTTTTTATTTAAATTTCTTTTGTTTTAGTTAACAGTCATAATCCTGGTATAGTTGCTATTAAAACTGAACAAGTTGTTGAAAACACTCAAGATGAGATTGAAACTAGTTTTACACAAAATGACTTTGAAGATTTAGATGTTTTTCAACCAACATCTCAATGGCAAGATGTTTTACCTGGCCAAGCAATTCCAACTGGTCTCCATGTGAGAATGAATTTGCAAACTGGTAAAAAAGAAGCAAAATTGATGGATGATGAAAATAGCAACAACTTTCGGACACTGAAAAATGGTCAGAAACAAAAGTATGTGGAGATTGATAAAAATTTGATTTCAAAGACAAAGTTAAAGAAAGCACTAAAAGACTTCAAAGATGTATTTCATGATGGCAAGTCTGATCAACCAAAAAGTCTAGTCGAAGGTGAGTGGCCATCTTTTTAAGCTCTTTCCATGTTATATTCAAAGTGGAGCCATAATTTTTTTTGAACAGTACTTAAATACTGTGAATTCTTGATCACTTGAACCAATTTCCCAGGAATCAACTTTCTTTGATGCCTTAACCTATGTACTGTTGTAAGACAACAAAGTTTTAAGAAAAGTGCTCAAACATGTATAGCAGTCAACTCTCCCGCATTTGGTAGGAGCAGGGACCGCGGAGTGTAATTTTATTTGAGGGGGCTGGAAGCATTTTTTTAAGGGGTCTAGGAAAATTTGAAATTTTTAATCTCAGAAATCAAGGTTTCCAGTATTTTGAGGGACATCTGGAACATATTAATTTGTAGATAAAATGAAATTTACAAATTAAAGAAATTTACACTTTGCTCACTTATTTTGTAAAATCAAAATGGCAGAAAAATTATTTGGGGGGGCTATAGCCCCCTGCTCCACGGTCCCTGAGGAGTGTCAAGACTTTCAACCCTTTCTCCCTGTTTTCTGCATTACGGCTTAAATCTCTCACTTTTCTAAGATTTGATTTCCAGTAACACAAACAGAAAAAATTAAAAATCATTGTTTGTAATATTTCACAAACACCCAGTTAATCAAATCCGCATATAAATTAAACAAATTCTATTGACGAATGCACTGCCTTGTCACTGTCTATAGCAAGTCTCTCTAAACTTTTGCTTTGGTGGGAAAACTTGTTTATCCGCCATTTGCAATCATGAATAGGCTAGCTTGCAAAACAAGGGAAGCCCTAGAGGCAGTGCCTACCCACCTTTCCTCCCTCAGTCTTGAAACAAGCAAAGAGTGCCACAGTGAGATATAACCATGTGCATTTCATTGAGAACAAAGCCATTTGTGAGGAGAGCTCTCCTTTTATGGTTGTAAGTCTTACATCCCCTATACATTTCAAGATTTCAAAATTTTGGGGCTTGACAGTTGTGAATGTCCCTCTTAGCTTTAGCACTATAATTAAGTTATTGGCATGCCAGTCAATGTATTTAAAACTCGTGTTACCAGTTAAATTTATCTTGGTACTAAGTTATGTTCAAAATGTTATGTTTGTACAGTATATTAAAAGTATATAATTATCATCATCATCCTTCGGCCTCGGCCGAGACTCCCCGCACAACATCTCGCCACATTTTGCGGTCACACATGGCTGCCCGAAGATCCTCCAAATCCAATCCGGCATCCCTAGATATAACTTTGGGGAAGGTCAACCTCCTACTAATTATAGTTACAATATCCAATCCGGCATCCCTAGATATAACTTTGGGGAAGGTCAACCTCCTACTAATTATAGTTACAAGTACCTTTTGTGTTTTTTGCATCAAGAGCCTGGACACTTCAGATCTATGGAAGAGATAAGAAAAGAACTTGAAGGTGCTGACATCTTCATGAAAAAAGACATTGAAATATTGAAGGAACATGTTGGAGTATTAAACAGCAGCAGTTCCACTTTAGAAGAGAAGGTACATGCTCTTGATGAACTTGAGTTCTTTGTCCATCAGATAGACAATGCACTTGATTTCAACACAATTGGAGGATTGCATCTGATTGTAAAATATTTAAACAGCTCAGAGGTTAAGCTGAGGGTAAAAGCAGCTCATGTTTTAGGATCAGCTGTTCAAAGGTAAAAGTTTGTTTCTCACGAGAAGACTATTTTAACTTATTTTAGTATAAATTTACAATGTTCTATTGTGAATCTGTGAATTTGATTGGCTCTTTCACTGTTTTCTATCTGCTGATAGAAAGCATGCAGTTGTGAATAGCCAATGAAAATCATTCTTCTTTCAATTTTGACCAATCGCGAAGCGACAATTTGTCGAAATTTCGGACCAAGAAATTGAATATTTAATTGAAAGAGCAGTTCCAGAAGAAATGAAAATAGCAACAAAATATTTCAGCATCAGCTGAGAGGGACTGCAGCCTGTTGCTGAAATAAGTGTGTCTCTGTATATCGTTAGAGCCAACCATGGGTCCTCTTGTCGGAGAATTGGCATTGCTGTCTGTACCACTCCTTCATCCTCTCCATTGGTAGCTGTGGACTTGTTGTAACATGGTCAATTCACTAGGTATTCCAAAACGGGAAAAGCCATCTTTCAATTTTGCAATGCAAGCTGAAGAAGTGGTAGTAGTAACATGTAAAATCTCTATCCACCTGGAATAATAATCCACTACAATGAGATGGTTCTGTCCATTGCTAATGCACAAATCAATTGCTATCTTCTGCCATGTCGTCTTTGGCAAATGGGTGGTCATGAGAGTGGCTCTTTGTGTTGTTTCAGTTTATATGTTTGACAGTGGTCACACATAGCTAGGCACAATACTCTTGATGTTCCTTGATATCCCAGGCCACCAGACTGATAACTTTGCTTGTTCTTGGCACTTGACAACTCCCTGATGACCATCATGAATTCTGTCTAAAATCTCTGGTTGCATATCCTTGGGAATCACAATTCTATCAGCATAAGTAAGAAGTCCATTGTTCCCTGATAAGAATTCCTTTACATTGAAGAACTGTTTTAAGTCGTCAGGAACATCCTTTTTGTACTTTGGTGAACCAGTAAGAGTAAACATGATATCTGACTGAAGGGTCGCATAATTTCTTGTACATGTCTGCAGCTCCACCTTCCTCTGGGTGGACATTGGCAAGCAAGAGTCAATCATTTGGACATACAGCTCGATGTCTTGTTCAAATATAGAACTCTTAGTTTCACTCATTGTGCTCCCAGACAAGGCATCAGCAACCACAAGAGTTTTTCCTGGTGCATATTCTGCCATGGCTTTATATTGCATGAGCCTCATAAGCATGCAATGACATCTGAGAGGTGTGTTGTCTAGATCTTTGGTGTTAATAAGTGGTACAAGGGGCTTATGACCAGTTAGTAATTTACAATTTGTAAGGGCAAAACAAGCAAGTGAAAACCATGACTTTATCGGTGTAATGAAGCATAGATTTGAACCAGTCAGAGCACGCGTTATATTGTAGCTACTTGTATTCTTGGTTTTCACACAATCCCAAGAGACAGAAAGAACAATAGACATAGCGGCCATGTTGGTGTACAAAACATAAGAAATCAAAATTCTTTTGTTATGAGTACACCAACATGACCGACATGACATGAAATGAAAATCGGCACATATCATAACATTATATATTTTTGTAGGCCTTGAAAGTTAAGTTAAAATTTAAAAATGTCAAGTTTAAAGTAATTCAGGTGATAAGCTTTTTAATCAAAGTACATTAATTAGCAGACAGTATATAATAAATTCTTTTGAAAATGTAGTTGTTCCAATGTTGGGTAGTAAGTGAGTATTTTCTTTTAAAAACTAAATAAATTGTAATGTTAATGATTATCTAGTAAGTACATGTGATCCTTTTTTTCCCCAACAACTCTCAACTGGTGATGTTGTAAATGTTCATACACTGTACCACAGGAAGCCCAAGCTCCCGATACGAACAGTATTGATTAGTTAGCCTATGTCGATTTACAGTAAATATATAGGATTTTATATGGACTTGATAAAACATTAATTTCTTACCTTAAATCGCAATAAAATACACTGAAACTTTCATGGCATGTTTATTTATCCCTATAATATACTGTGGCCGAGTTTGACCGAGTTTTGTTCAGTTTAACTTGACTTTCCCCCACCAGTAATAAGAGAAGGAAAGGTAGGAGACGGGATCTCTAAAATGGTCTTCGAACTTCAATACTGTTCGTATCAGGAGCTTGGGCTACCTGTGACTGTACTTAGTGAAATGAATTCATTTTTCTCTATATGGAAATTGTTTTGTTAAAAATTGAACACATTTTTAAATAGTAATAAAATATTCTCTATTTCAGCAATCCTAAACTTCAAGTTGCAGCCCTGAAAAAAGGAATGATCCCACTCCTCTTGAGACTTATGTCCAAGACAGAGCCAATGGAAGTGCGTAGAAAAGCCCTGTTTGCCATTTCCTCACTTATTAGATTGTTCTTCAAAGGACAACAGAAGTTTTTAAAATTGAATGGTCTTGAAACCTTCATTAAGTTGTTTGATGAATCTGGAACAGGGTCACTTAGGATTAAAGTCATCACACTAATGACTGATTTGCTTCATGAACAAATAGATTTTGTGACAGAGCAATTTAAGAGAAATGGGAAATTTGAAAAACCAGGCACAGTGGCTCAAAGGTTAGTATTCCAAGATGATTCAATGTACGACCCTTAACACTTTCAATCCCAGATTTATATTTAAATTCTCTCAACTTGTTCCTATACTTTCTATTGATTCTGTTAATCTTCTGTAGTTTGCTTTGCTTGATCAACTCTCAGTTTCTCATTACCAAATGTTTTATTTTGTATGTTATCAATATGTTATGAGAAGTTGGGTGTTAATAACCTACTGAGACTTAACCCTTTCCCGTCCAGGAGGTTTTTCGAGTTTTTTGTATCAAAACAATCAATTAGCTTTCTCTAATCCATAT
>JAOBRB020163174.1:0-11263 GCA_027575285.2 Zoanthus pulchellus
CAGACTTACTACCACAAGATCAAAACTATCAGAACGGTCACCAATTTGCCGACCTCCTTTTTTGCCATTAGGTTGTTTTTAGATGAATTCCAGACTTACTACCACAAGATCAAAACTATCAGAACGGTCACCAATTTGCCGACCTCCTTTTTTGCCATTAGGTTGTTCTTAGATGAATTCCAGACTTACTACAACAAGATTAAAACTATCAAAACGGTCACCAATTTGCCGACCTTAATTTTTGCCATTAGGTTGTTTTTAGATGAATTCAAGATATTGTTGGCGACCTTTTTAAAACGTACGGCAGCCAAAAAACGACTAAGCTTGGAACACTGCTTATGAAGGTTTCATTACATAAACTAATTTCCTGACTTCCGTTAGTTTTTAACACAAAAGTAAAGGCCATTATCGAGGAGTTACTATTATCATTATACTATAAAACTATCACTATTTAGAAGGATTTGTACTGAATAATAAAATAACCTTCCAATTTAGATTGACCGCATTCTCATCCAACGTCTGCCTCAACTTCAGAATTTCTTCTTGATGCTTTCTTCGAATAGAATCTAGGAAATTTTCATTTTGTTCCTTGGCTCTCTGCAGACTTTCAGACCTGCTAAGTTGCAAGACTTGCGCATTTAAACTCTCAACAGCACTTTCAGCCACATGAAGCTTTTGCTGAGCCTAAAATTACAAAAATAAACTGTACCAATAAACAATCCAACGAGACAAAGTGATCCTAATTACAACCATAAAACAAAATTTTTAAAAGCTATATGATGTCATATAACATGTAACTTGCTGCCTTCATGATGTGGTTAATGTTTTATTTATATTGTACTGTAAAGTAGAAGATATCTTAAAAATTGCATCTCACTATAAACTAATTGCGATTCTGAGCCGGTGATTCCAGATCATACTGCCGGCTAGTTGGGAGAAAATATATTCCATATTGGTGAAGTGGCGAAGCCACGGAGCCAATATGAGAAATATATATTTTCTCTCAATGCCGGTAATATAATGTGGAGTCACCGGATCAGAATCGCAATTAGTTTTGTATTGCGATTTTTTCAACTTTTTCACGCGCGTTGATTCTGAGCCGGTGATTTTACATTATATCATGCTTCTCTTGGTCATCGGCCACCACAGACGCGAGCCGAACACGCACAGATCAAGGCCGTGCCATAAATGAACGCAGCGCGCACCTGAAGGTGGCGAAGTCCGGACAACCATAAACCCCAGTGGGTAGATCATTTGACAACTTAGTGGTGAGATATGACCATGATTTATGCATTCATTCTAGACTAAATGACGGTAGCATGAACCGGGAACCAGACCCCCTTAAATAAAATTTTACACTTAAAACATTGAAGAACTTACTGAGACATTCCGGTCCCTGACCATTCAAGCATTTATATAAATAACTAATCACTGGAATTGCCGTCGCATAGAATACTGATATACATGAAAAAATTACAAAAAAGTGCTGGAGCAAAATCAAAACGTGACAGTAACAACGTGACAGTTTACGTGTACCCACTTATTTTCAATTGGCTTACTAAAGTCATGTAACTGCTTCAAATTACAAAATCTTCTCTGTAAACCGCAGTTGACAATGGAAATTGCTCGAACTTCGTTGTAAATTTTTCTTTGTCCTTCATTTGGTGGAAATATTTTTGTAGCCAGGTAAAGACAAACAAGGTCCGAGTGTTGTCGAAAGAGTTCATTCAAAAAATATATTTTGCAAAGTTCGCTGGCAGGGGACACGTTGGAAGACACGAAGTTGAACTGGCAGTTATGAAACATTTTTACGTCAGTCCTCATTTTTTTTAAACAAAACATTTTACATTGTCATCCAAACGTCCTTACTCCGTGCAGATATTTTCACTCCTTGTGCTTTTTTAATATTAGTTATTGTTTCATTTCAATCGCCAGATCCACGAAAACGGCCATTTTGTTTGTTTTCAAGATTTTTCTCAAAACATCTCTGTATCGTTGTCATAGAAACTTCTGCTGTTTTATTTGGTTATCAGCTTTGTATTTCTTATTATCCAATCAGATTTAAATTTTTGAAGTTGTGATTGCACAAAATTACAAATTTTTGCACAGAATTACAAATTTTTGCACAGAATTACAAAGTAATTGCACTGCTCTTAAACAATCAGAAGCAAGTAAATTTTTTTTCATGTAAATGATTATAAGTAGAAAATTATACGGTACTGAACTAGAATAACCCAAGATAGTCCTTAAAATATAGTAATTAGTGTCCTCTAACTTGTTTTTGAGCCCATTCGTTATTTCTAGCAGAAGTAAGCTACAATGCTCTAAGTGAGCTGGTACATATGCTTTATAGAGGCGAATTATGACATCTATTGGGATAAACCTGTGCATACTTTCTTAAGTTGCTCTAGTATGTAAGGCTTATATGTCATTTTTTTTATCTAAAGAGACGCCCAGAAGTTTCAAACTATTCGATAACTCTATATTGGTGTCATGTAAGTTAAAATTATATTCATAATTTATTGGACCAATGGCCATTGCTTGCTTCTTTTTCTAGCATTAATATGGAGATAATTATTTTGTAGCCATTCACGTACTACTTGAAGATCTGAGTTTATAATGTATTCTAGAACAACAGGAGATGTGTCCGAGGCATATACAAGCGCTTGTTTCTTGTAATAAAGTCATTCTTTTCACTACAAATTCTAGTATATGTCACCAGTTGAGATATGTATACCCGGTACGTATACGCTGGATTGCTTGGGATGTTGCTGCCAAGGAAGGAGAAGTTTACTAACTTGAAACTGAAGTCTAGAACTCTCTTGTAACAAATGCTGGTTTTTCTTCTTTCTGTGCCTTTTTCAATATTTATTTTTGTGTCCAGATATGACGTTTCCGTTGGAGTCACTGTGGTATTCTTCAGTACCAACTCTGGTGGATAAATTTCATTCACAATGTCGCCGAAGTTGCAGTTGTTGATGCTCAGTAAATCGTCAATATACCGAAACGTCTTACTAAAACCAAGTGCTACGCTAATATTTGATTTTTATTTTTTAATAATAAATTCATATTCATAACACTGTGTACAAAAAGATCTGCTAATAACGGGGCACAATTAGTACCCATACGGATTCCAATAACATGTCTGAATACCGTACCTCCAAAGCAAACAAATATATTGTTGATAAGATAATCTTTAGCTCTACTAAGATCTCTACATGTAAAATAACATTCCTTCTTAGTATTATCATCAGTCCAAAAAACGGTCACAAAAAAACGTTCTAATATCTCGTAAATACGTAATTTTAACTTATCATGGGGTAAACTGGTATATCTTAGATAGAGCAGTTAATACAGACACCGGACGGTAACAAGTTTTATCTGTCTCATCAAGTTTCTTGAATACAGGAAATATGTCCCCACTCTTCCACACAGTAAGCCACACCTGGTTACCAATGAAATGATTGACTAAATTAGTCGGTGGGAATGCAGTTGCTGGGGATGATATAGTCTCAGCAATCGTTGAGAAATGTTATCACAACCAACAGCCTTTAGTGGATTGCCTTTGTCCAATATTTCCTTAATATAGGGCTCTCCAACAGGACTAAAACCGAAATCTCGAGTTGAATCGTTTCTTTCCATAATAACTTTAACGCTTGGGTGATCCTTAAAGTTCTCAGCTTCTAAAGAATCGCCATCACTTCCCGCAATTTCAAAGAAATAGTTATTAAATGTCTCAGCAACGCGTACAGGATCAGTGACTACCAATTTATCTTCTAGTAAGATAATCTTAGACTTTTTTTTTGCTCTTTCCAGGTAAGAGAGTCTTCATGTTGTTCCTAAATTCGCCGTGATGTTATGTGTTGACAGCAGTGTCAACACAAAATGAACGCAAACCTTTCCACTTTAACGACGTTACTTTATTGCGCTGTTTTCTGTAGTACTCCCAAGAGTTCTCTGTTGGCTTTCTTTTGTACATGGAGTTTAAATAAGTGGTTGGGTAGAGAAATTTCCTGTTGTAATTCGGGTGTTATCCACGGTAATTGGCCGACTCTGACAAGTTTTTTCTTAAGTGGCGCGTGCACATCCAATACGTTATTGTATAACTTAGCCCAGTGATGCCACAGATCATTTACATCTTAATAGATATATGCAGTATCTCAAGATATATTCTGTAAGTCAGCCACATATTGTTCTTGTTCTTTTTCATTGATATTCTTCAGGCTTCTGCACTCAATTTCACATGGCTTGGGTCTCGGAAATTTATTTTTCCTCACAGCATACACGAGATCGTGATCAATAACGCCGAGATGCAAATTACCACACTCTGCGTATCGTTCTGGATGACTTGTGAGAATAACATCGATATAAGTGACTTTGTTTTCCTGTTACTCTTGTATGTTCATTTATCTGATTATCCAAACAAAACCTAACACAGAAATCTAATAATGTTCCATTTGCATCATCTGCGCTCATATCCAGAATAATAAAAGCTCCTTTCGCGTTATGTACATAAGTACAGTTGCTGAAGTTAATGAGGTAATAAAGTCAGTGATTTTGCAGAACTATTGCGATCTATAACACGCACAAACTATGAACCGAGATTTTCTCAAGTCCATTACGTCTAAACATATAGACTCGACTGATTCAGGCTCAAACTTGCGTCTTCGATATACTGATAGATTCTCCCGTACATAACCCACAAAGCCTCCAGCACCCTTTTTACGATTTCTTCGAATGAGCAGATACCCTGTTTGTATAAGCAATTCGCCAGAAAAGGAATTGTCAATCTTGGTTTCTGCAATAAACATGATGTCAAATAAGTTTCCGTTGAGCATGTCTTTGACTTCATCCAGCTTATCCCTAATCGAGTTAATGCTCAGATAAGCAATCTTCAAATTAGACTTATAATAGCTGGAAAAATTAGAGGTAAACCAAGCGATAGAATTAACCACATCTTCCAAATCATCATCAAAGATAGTACTTGTGTCTGAAGATTCCTCAAAGAAGCTGTCCGAAAACTGCACCAGGCTAAGCATTACAGTACCAGCTATCATGCGATTCCCAATAGCAGCGAAGAGCTTTGGTACTCAAACCAGAACACTTAACATGGGACCTACCCAAACAAGATGAGCATTTGACGCCATTGTGAGTTTTCCTTAGAGTATTCTCACAGACCAAACATACAACTTGCCACTTTACTTGGCCTGGGATTAATTTCAACATTTCTGAAAAAGTTAGTAAAGCGAACTGCGTTGTAGCAGTAATGTTACCGTAGTAAAGACATCTTGATCTACCGTAGGCTTTCGCTCAGCTCCACACACGTGTAGTTTTGAAAAGAAGCTGTATCTCCAATATGGCGGCTCCCTTTCCCGAGCAGAGCAGGCCATATTAGGCACTGTACGTTCACTATCCGCCCTTCCAACTTGTCAACTTTACCAGTCCGTAAATATGTCTCATTAGTCGACTCATTTTGATTAAGGGTTGACTTCATAAAAAGTGTAAATTCACAGAGCTTTGGAAGATACGTCTTTCCGTAATCACGACCAGTGCAGATCAGGAGATTGATCAGTTGATTGATAATTACTGGGATACCTGTGGTAAGCCCAGCAACAAAACAGCTTACCCTATTTTCCGTTTTTTGTCACCTTCGAGAAAATGTTTATCCAAAAGTTCTTTGTAGCACCAGCTTGACTAATAAGGCTCGCTTCTTTCTCAATTGGATTGTGAAAAGAAGAAAAGGAAATAAATCAAAGGGTGGCCTAGCCTCTTCGTATCTTGTTTTTTTCCCAATGTTTTGTGATCAGCAACTTTAACTTCAAACAATACAGTATCTAAAAGTAAGCACACACTGAACATAGAATATTATAATAATTGTAAAGCACATGTACCTAATCGCCATATACATCTTTTTGTTTTTTGTCACTGACTGACAAGTATAATTCAACAATTATTAGACATCAATGACAAAGAATTTGCAAACATAATAGTTATTAAGACTTATTGACAGATCCCGAGGGAAACATGACGTTTCCCTGAGTTTTAATTTGTAATTAATACTCAACATAGATAACTGTAAAAATTGTGACGTAACGTAACATTCACGACTTCCGGAATTATTAACCCCCTGTGGTTAATGCATTAACCCCTGCACAAACTGGTTCAAACCTGACAAACACGATTTTGTGGTAAATAGTCATATTTCTTGCCTTTTACGTGACGTATTTTTAACTAATCAGATTCTGGAACAAATGAACTTTGAAACTTGCCACGGATTTTATCTTAGAGTGTTGAAAAAATATCTTACGAGTGAGCATAAAATACTTTGCAGCTGCCGTGAAGCACCTCAATGTGTAACCATGGTAACGTTTATATTTCACTGGTGAAAATAACTTTTCGAAAGGGAGAAATATAAGTATTTTAAAGATAATTATATGATAATAGTGATTATGCCATCTCCTGACACTACACTTATGCAACTTTTAAACATACAACACACCTCTTCTTTTTCTTGTTTAATGGTATCTCTTTCATTAAGAGCTGACGAAAGTTTGTTCTTCAGTTCATTTATCTCACTCTTGTTGCTTATGATTATTTTGTGTGCCTGATCCAAACTGGTAGCCATACCTGTATGTTCTCCTTCAACACAATCAGTAGTTTACTTAGTTAGTAATAAACTATTTTTCTTTAACAGCAATTATTAATTAAATGCTATGTACAGTATAACTATTCCTTGGTAAATAGAAAGTCCTGCTAAATGAAAATTTCATTACTGAGCACAAAAGATCATCTAAAGTGGGAATAACCGTTCTAGGAGAAGCTAGTTACAGTATGTACATGTATAATGTGACATTCCCATCCCCTCCCCCCACACCCCTTGCCAAAAAAAATCCAGTTTGGCAATCATATTGTATACTTGCACATTAATCTATGAGAAGGAATTACATTGCATTCATCAATAAATTAACAAGTTTAGTATGGAGGGAGAGCATTTAGGGAAATAAATACTACAGATTATAGTTGTAATTCCCCTTTTGTGTCAGAGTGCTTAGATTTCTAATTACTTAAAACTAATTAACAAGGGATCTGGGGTTTACAAAAAGAATGAAAAATTAGCCCCCTATCTATGAGACACCTACATATGACATTTGAAATGTTTGCTTATATCACACCTTTAGTTAGGGCCAGTTGGTGGTTAAGCATTCTGATCTTTTTTCCAAATTCATCTTCTTTTTCCTCAAGTTGTTGGGACAGCTCTTCTATTTTCCGCCCGCGAGCTCTATACAAGATCTCAAACTGTGAACTATTTGAATGGCTGTAGTTTTCATTGTTTGGATGTTTTTCTCCACCATCATCAACATTAGAATCAGTCTGTAGTTGCCTCTTGAGATATTTAACTCTTTGGTCACCAGATCCTTGTTGACCCTGTATCATAACAATTATGGTATATACAATGCAGTTAAAAGCATACCATGAGATAAAGTATTAATTTAGCTACAAACAAGTGCCTCTATATAACTGTAAAACTGTACAATATATAATTGTAAAATGTCTATGTGAGACCTCTTGGTTGTTATTAAGTTGACTGTGATGAAGCTTAAATAATGTATTTACAAAAACTGAAAGTATTTTCATTGCTCCAAGGTTAGTTATTTTGTATGTTGTCTTTTGGCAATAGCACTGTTATATAAAAAGGTCACCAAGAAAAAATATTTTAAAACAATAAATAGGTATTTTGGGGCTGGGAAAGATTCGAACGATAAAAGAAAGAAGAAATGTTCTTATCTTTTCGAAGTATTCATCAGAAAAAATTGGTAGTTTTGCCCCCAGCAGGATTCGAACCCACATCTCCCTGTATACTTGTCAGGCGTGTTAACCATTACACTATCAGGGACCACCACGCTGGCAATGTAGCAGATTACGAAAATATTGGGCCCCAGGAATACTCACTGTCAAACCTATCACATCAGTACAGCACTTGAGTTGGTTGGGCTGAGTCATAGGACGAAAGAGATTCCAGCTGAGATATTGAATTGGGGTTGGAAGCCTAGTCACATGACTTACAGTACCTTGCTCCAAACTCTGCCTTGAGAAACAAGCTGGCCCTAAACCTGAAAACTAACCCCACCCCACAAAAATCAACTCTAATCCTAAATCAACAGCCCTAACCCTAACTAAAAGTTAACCCTAAATCTGGCCATCACATTAAAGTGTCTGGGTCATGTGACCTTTGATTTTTCTTGTGACTACTGGGAGGTTTTGCGATTTTGAACGATTTTTTGTATGAAAACAATCAATTGGCTTTCTCTAATTCATATTAGGCATTGCCATGGAAACATCCCACGTTGTGTAGTACCCAAGGATCATGTTTTCAGTTTATGAGGTGATGGTGTTGTTGAAGTGTCTTGTCGCTGCTGTAGCAGCCATTAAAAGTGAATTTTTGCTCATTTTCGAGCCTTTTTAGCCTCTCTTCACTACTCGATAGCATCATGAAGCTTGAAGGTACAGTAGCATTTGAGCTTTCTTGCTGAAAGAAACCAGTGAGGTCTCACACTATTTAGCGATTTTTACGACATATTTCCACCTGGTGGGTTTCCACCGGTGCCAAAAAAAGGTGGCTTTGAAGCTCAAAAAAGGCAAATTCACTAAGCTGCCAATGTATATTTTGGAAGTTTTGACAACTGAAGAACACTACAGTCATAAAATTTTGGCAGAAATCTGTGAAGGCTCTACACTTAGTAAAAAACTGATTACTGCAGCAAATGCTGTCTGTCCTTGCCAAAATATTTTGCACTTCCCAGAATGCATTTGGGTTGTGCAAATGGCGGGAAACATGTTGGGGCAAGATTGGCACAAAAAAGTTGCTGTAGCTCGATCCGTAAACTGAAAAAATGCTAAAAATCTTCACTATATCTCAGTACTAGGTCTGAATTTTGTTGTGAAAGCTGTTTTGTTTGCTGGGAATGAAAATTTCATCAAAAAATCTAAGGCCAAACATTGTTGATTTTCCCATTCCAAAAACGCTGCAAAACAGTATTTTGTTTTCAATTTTTGCACTTTAACTAATGACTTTCTGCAGAAATGACAGTTTATTTTGCATCACTAGCCTTCCAAAACTTAAAGAAACTACTAAAGTTTGATTTAAAACCGATTGTTTAAGAAAGATTGAATTCTTTAACTCAGTATCATATCATGCGGGCGGCTTAGGCCCTTTTAGGAGTCAAAGGGTTAATTGTTTTGGTTTATAACTACATGTAAACAAGAAACACTTTAGTTCTCACCGTTAAATGATTTGAATATCTGACATTGTCAGAGGTTTCTTGTCCATAATCCAGGTGTTCCTCCCCACTGTTATCAGACCTTGCACTATTATAGTTATTTTTGTTGTTTTGCCCTTCTGTATGGTGTGAAGTATGGTGCTGCCCTTCAAGTCTACTCCATTGAAATGCACTCGGGTTCCTCTTTTCTTCATAATTCCCCAAAACAATGTTATGGTTGCCATCCTCATAACTGCCATAATGATAGAGATCATTGGTTCTGGTTTGGTGATCCTGTTTATCATTTTGTTGGTGAAGATATTCATTTGGATTCTGGTGAAACTGAATACTCTCTTCATTATGGTAATCATAATCTCCAGGAACTTGTTCATGTTGATGCCCATTTTCGGTCACATTCCCCTTTAATAGCTGAAACCCCCTAGCTGTCACCAATGGGGGTTGGTCAAACCTTCCTGGAATCCTTGCTGGGTATTGATGAAATGCATTACCATCGCCATTTGATGATTCCCACTGCCCACTCCACTGTTGATGTGGAGAATCAGGTGGGTAATCTGAGCAAGGGGTTTCTTGGCTTCGACATGAGCTTTGAAAGTCATGTGATGTAAACGAGGTATTATCATCATTCAAAAGGTCATCATCAAGCTCATTGCTTAGTAATTCTCGTAACTAAAAGACAAGACATGCTAAACTTTAACAATGTATAATAATGCACATTCATTTGGTTTTCAGATGTTTGTGCTTTCAGCACCGAGAACCAATTTGTTTGACAATAATGTTTTAATTCTTCTTAATAATATGATCAAGATACATATGAACAGTAGCTCAAATCAAGTTAAAATTTCCATATTAGGGCCTATTATTGTTTAATTATTACATACAAACTATAAACCTTCCCCAGACCCTAACTTAATCTATAATTATATGTAGTTAAATGAATAGGTTGCAATACTGAAATTATGACCAAATCAATATTTATTGTTAATGGTTGGCTGCATCTTGATATGCATTAACGTGACAGTGCAATGCTGTTAGTGAGTTCATGGTTAGCCAAGTTGGTAAGGTGCCAGTCTGCTGTGCAGGAGGTTTTGGGTTCGATTCCCGGCCGGACCACCACTCAGGGTCTTAAATAATTGAGGAGAAAGTGCTGCCTTTGCTCCAACATCTGCAAATGGTTAGACTTTCACGTCTTTTCGGATAAAGTTGTTAAACCGTAGGTCCAGTCTCTCGATCACTCTAATAGGGACTTAAAAGAACCCACACACTTCGCGCAACGAGCAGGGTAGTGATCCTGGTGTTGTGGTCTGTTTTTTCCATTGAGGGCACTTCTGTATTGGCTGCCAAGTTGTGCCTTAACATGTGGGCCCTCTTGCAGACTTTCTCAGACCCTCAACTTTCTGACCTCAACTGTATGGTGTACTTGTAAACAGGTTCTGAAAAGCCCTGAGGGGAGAATTTGTCTGATATGTATTGTATTTTAATGTGTGTCAGTCATTACTAGGCTGAGTGGCTGTGCTCTATTGCTCTCTATGTACATTCTATTTCTTACATAATAATTATATATACCTCATGTGGGAAAGTACTCCCTTCTCCCCCCCCCTCCTTCCCTTTCCTTACCTCCTTGGATCAGTCAAAACAATAGAGTACACAAAATTAATTTGTGAACAATGAAAGTTGATTTCATTTATTATTTCATTTTCATTATGATTTTAATTGTTTTTAGATTTAAAAAAATGGTAACACTGGAGCACTGTTTTTTAATGAATGTCTTTTTATATACAATTTTGTTTCTTCTTCACCCTTCAAAAACATTTACAGAAAATTCAATACAGTAATCCACGAAAACCAAAAGAAATTTAACTGTCTTTTTTTTCAACTTTCAGTACTCTACTCTTTCTCCCTTTTGCCTTATGATCACACACCAAATATCCTGCATATCAGTTGTATGAATCACTATTACCTCTTTCTCCCTTTTGCCTTATGATCAC
>JAOBRB020163393.1:0-12797 GCA_027575285.2 Zoanthus pulchellus
ATGGATGGATGGATGGATGGATGGATGGATGGATGGATGGATGGATGGATGGATGGATGGATGGATGGATGGATGAAAGGATAGATAGATAAATAAATAAATAGATAGGTTGGTAGTTAGATAAATAGACAAATATTAAATATGAGTTTCAGGCAAGATATCAACGACCACTCATGATCATCTCCCCACAAAGTAGTCTGCATAAAGTTTCTTGCCTGATCAGACTACTATATAAACAATATAAATCTTGTAAAAAATATTACGAAGTGACCGATGAATATAAGTCAAAAGTTATTCTATATGCCTTTCCAAGATGTTTCCAAAAAGTCCACAGTTTTTTAAGAAAAGTATCAAATTTTCCACGACGTGTCACAGAGAAACGTCACTGACGCCAACCCTCCCCCCCCCCAAACGTAAAATTGACGTTTCTTGTGGGCAAAATCGATATTTGAGGCTTCTCGAGATGAAACTGTAGCTTTTTTTCCCATTTTCATATACATTTATATATTTTTTGCCGTATTTAATTGTATCGAGCACTTTAATACGGCAAGCTCGAGAACAACACACTTTATTCTCTGATAGTATTGAACTAGATTTTCTTGTTGCTGCCGTTGTTTACTCCAACTATCTATTTTTCCAGAGAGCTTACGCCAACCTTCTTCGAAGGAAAGAGAAGAGGTTCTCTTCAAAAAGGAACTGCACAAGTTGAAGGAAAATATTGATTTGTGTAATAGCAAAGTTAATAATTTGACAAGAGAGGTAAGATCTCTAAAACGGGACTAGAACACAAACTGGACAAAAGTTACTTTCTATCTATTCTTCTGTCTGTGGTGTTATTTAACCATTGCTATCTATTATTTACTAGACGTCCCCTTGGAGTGAGCCCTGGATTCAATCCCTACGTTATTACATATAATGGTGCTAAATAAATGGAATGCTGCCTTAAGGCGGGACTTAACCTAAAATAACTTTTTCTTCAAATTCAAACTTTTCAATGAATTTATACCACGTTTTAACATATGACTACTAAACATGACCAGCAACTGCATGTTTGAGTCTCTTGTTACCATGGTAACAGAAACAGCTTCAATGTACTGCTGAAAAGCACCCTCTCCTTGAAAAAAAAATGAGAAAAAATAACTAAATTGAATGACTTAAAAATATTTTTGCAGATGGCCAGTATGAAGGTCTTTGTTTTGTGCATAGAACTTTCATTTATTTTAAACACTTGCTGAGAAAAAAAAATATTTCAGCCTCAAATTTAGAAAAAAAAAAGGCTTTTTTCTTCAATTTCTCCCTGCCACACTAAAATAAAGCAACAGAGTTACTTCGTTTTGGGTTTATTCCAAAGGGGGTTTGCCCTACATAATATTCAGGCACAATATAATGGGCAAATTTAAAACACAAAGTGATTTTATTGAGTAAATAAAAAAAATGCTGGAGTTCAATTTCAACACTTTTTCAATAACCAACAGCTGAGAAGGGTTTGTGACCCATCAAAAGAGAGAAAAAAAATAAAGTAACCCAAGATTTGAAGCTAAATGAGATGGATTGCACTTAGATTACTTAAATTTATGAATGGACTCAAATAATGAATGTGAAAAACAACAAATTTAGGCTGAAACACAAGCTGTCTAAGCTCTTTTATTTTACTTTCAACTTCCCATTAACTTAAAAAGACCTTATAAAACAATTGTTCGTCAACAGTAAAATGGACTTTTTATTAACAAACCTGAAAAAGAAGTAATGAACCAAACTAACTTTTTGCACCAATATCTCTCTAGACTTTTTAAGCTTTCAATAAAACTAAGAGAAATGCAAAATGCAGCTGGCTTGGACTAAGGGAAACACTCGTAGGGCCCCTTTTCCATGATACAGGAAGCAGCTAGTGCTCCAACCATGAGTCCTCGCTGCGCTCGGGCTAAAATGAGCTTGAGTCGGGCCCAAAACATATTTACGCCCGCGAACATCAACTATATTGTTATATCATCATCACCACTATCATCATAACCATCATCATCATCATCATCATCATCATCATCACTATCATCATCATCATCACCATCATCACCATTATCATCATCATTACCACTAACATCATCATCGTCGTCGTCGTTGTTGTTGTATATATATCTCATTCTGCCATTATATCTCCATAGAACATCCCTCCGTCAGCACGTCACAGTCTATGTTTCTGCTCCATACAGTGAGTAGAGTATGCAGATCGCATTACAAGATCTACGCTTCCCCTAGTCCCAAGTTCTATGCTGCGCTTTACCAGTAAAGTATTTGAGCACCGTTTGTGACTCTATTTGTTACATTCAGGACAAATCACAGAATTGGCTCCGACCAAGGCCTCAGTCTCTGCCATCGCTCCCACACGTACGTTCTTCCTGAGTGACTTCTCTCTCTACCTTTTTCTCCAGCAGTCACCGTTGACTTTCTCGTTTTCATATTTACTTAATTCAGTCCCCTGCTGTCCATGCCTTCCTCTCATTTGTTTTACATGTCAGTCACTTTCTTGATCTTTTGATTATATTACTATTGTAGAGTCAACAGCATTATCTTTACTAGGGTAGAGTGCATATACAAAAAATTTTGTTCATACGGTTCTCCATTGGAGTATCCTCACAAAAAGCTGTAAACACTCGAGATTTTTCCACATTGAAGAGATAGTTTGTTCTTTTTTTAAAAAAGAACTTATGTATATTATGCATTTTTTAGTAATCACTGACTGCTATAGACTTCCAAGCTGGCTAAAGACATTTATTCGATTATATCAATCTTCAATGGAAAGAGCATATATTTATTTTGTTTATCATTAAAACGGAACTTGCCCCGCTGCATAAAAAGTAACAACACAAAAATTGATATTCTACACTTGAATTTGCAACCTTTTGTGACTTCAAAATGTAAGACTGTTTCATCTCGACAATGTCTTGAGTGTAAACATGTTTTTAAAGTAGTAAGTTTAAACATGTTTTTAAAGTGCATGCTATAGCTAATTTTGGCAAATTTTTAAACAGAAAAAAGTTACTGATTTGATGATATCAATAAGAATTGAAGATGCGGTTTTTTATTCTCTTTCGCGTTTAGCAGCCAAATTTTACAGCTCTCTCCCACATAATTTTTAAAAATATCAAATTTTACAAAATTTATTAAAAACAAAAAGGAAAATACAATTGCAACGTGAAAGTTCTTGTTAGTGAACTCGTTCATATAAAACACGATAATTGACATTTGAATCTATAATTTAAAAACTTTACCATGGTTAATAGATATCATACGAACCAGTCCAGTGTCAAATATTATGCACATTTATGTTTTCCCTTTAAATATTTTTTGATTTACCAGCTAAATGTACTATTAATCTCTGTATTTTTTTAGCATAGTATTATATTTAATTGTATTTTTATATGTTTACCTAAATTGTGTGGTTTCTATTTCCTTCTTTGTTAATTTTTTCTTAAAGATTCAGGCTATGAAAAACAAACCATTGACAAGCAATCAGTCGTCGCAATGCACATGCCCACCTGGATTAACTGGACCTCAAGGGAAACAAGGACTTGTAGGTCCTCGTGGACCCCCTGGTTATAATGGAACCGTAGTTAAGACAACGCAAAACGACCACTCAATGGCGTTAAATAGCTCCTTCCAGTGTCAGTATGAGTTTACATCCAGCGTTTCTCACACATCGGACTATTTAGCCAAAACCACCTGTAGCGTACGAGCAGACAAACATAAGGTATTCCTTTATTGATGCTTCCCAGATAGACAGTGAGAGTTTGTATTGTTAAACTATACATCGGATCATTCCTCAGACACCACTTGTTCCATCCGTGCTGACAAACATAAGGTTTTGTACATAATATACTCGGCACAGCCGTAAAGTAGTTCAATGATGTTGAATGAAAATGACTGCATATTACAAAATAATATCTTTTTGCATGAGCATTTTTTACGTTTGAATATGGCGGTTAGTGTACATGCATGCAAGAAGTTGTGGGCTACAGAAGGTTCTGGCGACTCTGAGTTATTAGCTAAATTAGCTGTTTTTTAAATAAAAGATGATGTTTAAGGATATGATAGAATGTATAACCTTGCACTTGCAGCCATAGACTGGATTACATTTCCGTAATTATCAAAAGGTAACTATTAGAATTAAATACTGAATATGTACACACATAAAATTACATAAAATATTCAATAAAAGTACTATAAAATAACAATACATATCTAATATATCTGCCATACTGCTTTTGTACAGCACACAGAGCTAAAATTAAAATGAAAGAGTTCATTGTTCTTTAAATCACCAGTCATCGCACCTAAAAAAACACGCTGGCCCCTACAAGATCATATTTATGGACGTTTGCAGGTGGCAGAATCTGGTGTAGTTTGTGAATGGGATTTAATCATTTATATTGTATATGTAGATGTTCCCACGCCTGCTTATAAACAGTTTAAGAAGTTTTCTTCAAAAGACAAAAGTTAAACTTCTGGTTATTTTTTGTTATTCAATCGTTTCGCCTGCAAAGACTTTATCAGTGAAAAAATACTATACAGCTACAAATTTTCCTCTTGCGAAGACTCTCACCCGCAAATACAACCAATGGTGGATCAAGCCTGCACATAATTTTTTTAAATGCCAACGTAACATCTATATAAAGTTCAAAGGTATGTCTTTCTTCTAAACAAACAAAAAGATCAATTTATACGCAAATTCCAAAGCTCTCTAGCCGAAAGGAAGACCAACAAACTTTGCTCGCTTTGTGCATGAACGACATATGATAGCACAATCACAATCCTTACTTTACAAAGTTATATCAACCATCGATAACTACAAATTTTATCGAGCATTTTCTAATTTGGGAGTTTAACATGCCACATGTAGAACAGTTTATTATAGATTATATTCTCTATAAGAGTCGTCAAATACCAAAAGTGGAATACTTTCAAACTCGCAAATACGACCAAAAGTTGTTGCAATGCCCCACCCTCCTCGTCCTAGTTTCTGGTACCACCTCTCTCTCTCTAACGTCCAAAGAGAGATTAACTTCCAAAGTGAACGATTGCAAAATGGAAAACTGTCAAAAAAATAAAAGAAAATAGGGGAGTTGGAACAAAGAGGGTTTATTATTAGATGTTTATTATTAGTGATAGAATCCAAAAAGTTATAGTAAATTCAAGGAACAGTTAAACATTTTGGGAGATTCAAACAACGAATAAATTGAATACCCAAGAAAAAATATTACGGTTGCTAATAATTATGACAAAAACTTTCTTACTGCTGAAAGTATTGAAATATTTATTTTATCTTTTTTCAGATGACTTACCAAATTTATATTTGTTTTTCTTTTACAGGGTTTTCAGATAACCGCAGTTACGTGTTCGTCAAAGTTTGCGGAGGAGTATTATCTTTTCCAAACTGTTGATCCAGCCTCAAATATAACAATTTATCACTGCCGGTGTTTGGGATCATCAAAACACACCAACCCAGGAAATCGTCAGTCAGTCAAATGTTATCTGCACTACTGGATGTGCCGCATGGCAATTTAAGATCAAAATATTATTTCACTTGTTGCCTAATATATATGAGTAATGTTTAAGTAATTCTTCCCCTAATTTTTAATAAGGACTTCCTTTAGATCATTCTTTTAAAATCCGGTTCTTTTCACTATAGTCGCTTGGACTTTAGAATCTACCTATACTGAAACCATCTACAATCTAGTAAAGAGAATAATATAAACCCAGAATATTATTATAAACCAATAAACTGAAAGAGATGCCGTATTTTTTTATGTTTTTTTACTCCTAACTCATTCCACTTTGCAACTTTTTTTGTTGCTCGTTTTTGTTAATTGTTTTCTTAAATCTATAATTGGCAAAAGATATTAGGAGAAAAGGAGAAGACGAGACTACAGTTAATGAAATTGAGTTTGTTTACCTACCCGAAATAAAAATTTTGTGTTAGTGCTTTTTGAATAATCTTTAAATTTTAGAACAAGTAGGAAGAATCTGTTTTTTGAATGAAGGAAACCCAGAGTAGCTAGGTAAATTAATCATATAATTGAAAATTTTCTTTATTCAGATATTCATGGAATGAAGAAAAGTGAGATTATTTTTATAAATCCGTGCCGAAATTATGTGTAAATAAAAGCTAAGAAGCCAATCAAAGTGTAAATGTTTCAATTAGGCATAAATTGTCTGTCCATACATGAATTGTCACATGCTAAGAAGCCAATCAAAGTGTAAATGTTTCTATGAATTATATAAATTGTCTGTGCATACATGAACTGTCACAAGGTAATATCCCAATCAGAATGTAGATATTTGTTGTCTGTGCATACAATATTTGTCCACCCAAATATTGCATAAGCATTGTTTCCAGTCTCTCTTGAGATCACTGCTTATCCAAAGTATTGGGTGGAAAAACAAATAGTATTATGGTATTTTTGATATTGGCTATCAACCAATCAAAATGCAGACTTTTCTCTGTCAACGATGGAGACGTGAAGTGTTCGTTCACGTATATTAACTATCACGTTGTCACGGACACGTTTTGATTTTTCACCAACATTCTGTTTGAAAAGTAATGTTGCTATATTCAGTTCCCAATGTTCAAAAAAAGAATATAGAATCAGCATTTCATCTAACTGTGTTTAACAATTCTTCCAAGAATCAACTTTGTCGCTGAATTGAGAAATACGTTATGGTGAGGGTTAGAATATTAATGAGAAGGGAAGGGAAAGGGGGTGGTTGAGACACCCGACGGGGAAGGGGAGGGGACAGGAAGGTTGCAAGTGCCCAGAAAATCCCCGGCTAAATATAAGGATATCCACGGTAAATACATTTCAATGTTCAGATACTTTTCACATTGACATACGAGAGCTTTTGAGAGTTTTGTAGTTATATGTTTATCGTATTGATAAGTTTCAAGTATAAACAAAGTATTTTGCTCATAGTGCTACTGAAACAGAATTAAAAGAGAGACAGTCCTTTTCTATCAAAGTTTAAACTTAATTTACACCTACCATAATTAAAATCTTTTTGATAAAAACAAAAATTTCTCATAGTAGTTTCTGCCACACAGAAAATTTATAACACACGTAAAATACAATAATTACTAATTTACGTATGTATAAACATCACTTTTCTGATAACCAATTATCTTCGCACACTATGGCAACTCGCGCCTATTACATTCCGATTCTCCCGTTTTCCCGGTGGAGCTTTTTTATGCATTCTATCGTTCTAGCGATTTTTTGTCAAAATCTCACGTTTTTTGGAAAATCGACGTCCAAGTTAAACACCATTTGGTTTCGCAAGCGATAAATGTTGGAATGGGTTAATAAACACATAGTCGTTTTATGATTAAGGTTTGCAGTTAGTAAACATCAATTCCTGCAATTCTCATCCCCTGTCTTTTTACAGAATTTCATCTTATCGTTTTGTGCATCGCTGTTTGAAATTAATTTTGTTTCAAGTTTGGTATAATGAAAGACAGTAATGCGAAGTGAGCTGGGGTGGAGTATCCCGGACTGTAATGGGGAGGGGGTAGGAGTATTCTAGATTGTAATGAGAAGGGAGGGTGGGTGGTGTATCCTGGATTGTAATGAGAAGGGAGGTTAGGTGGGGTATCCTGGATTGCAATGACAAAAGTAGGTGGGTGGAGTGTCTCGAATTGTAATGGGAAAGGAGAGCGAGTGGAGTATCTCGGATTGTAATGGGAAGGGAGGGTGGGTGGAGTGTCTCGGATTGTAATGGGAAGGGAAGGTGGATAGAGTATCTCGGATCGCAATGGGAAGTGAGGGAATATACAGCAAGTCTATTTGATCACAGCAGGATAAAACTTATCAAGAACATGACAAAAGCTTAAGTCAACACACAAAAGCAACCTAAAAGGCTAGACAAAGGAAATGGGCGTCAAGAAGCTATTCCTATTCTAGAGGAAATAAATTTTCTGCTATCAAAAAGCATGCGCAGTTATCAACATTTTTGTTTAACAACTGCGAGCGCAAGAAACAGTAGTGTTACTAATAGTTGATTTTTATGGCATGTAATAAATTAGTCGTTTATCTTTAATAAACACAGAACAATAGAAAGTCGCTTGGATACCAATTTGAACAAAATTCCATATCTCAGCGCAACTTTGTGTTATTACAGGACTACATCTTAAGCTACCTTTGTTCTTTTTTTTCTAGAGTCCCCTTGTTGTTTAGTAGTCACATGTTCCCACTGAGAATGTGTATATTTATTGACCAACAAACAGCGTGTATTACAGGAGTAATAATAATAACATGAATGATAACAACAATACTTTGTTTAAAGTCAATTGCGAAAGAAGTGGTTAGCCATTCTTCCTGGCAAGCGGCTAATGTTTAATCGCTCGACGGTTCGTATATGGGCGTTGAAGTCGAATTTGCTGAGGGAGGAAAATAGAGTACGCGGAGAAAAACCCTCGGAGTCAGTTTGAGATTAATAAATCTCAGCCCACTTGCCGAGCTCAGGAATCGTTTCCTGGTCGTAGAGGTGGGAGACACGACCGATGAGCACTATGGTGTTGTTTGCATATTGCTAGTGAACTGAAAAGATAACTAGAATATGGAAGCAAAAAACGAAGAAAGCATAAGATATGCTGTTGCTTCTTCTTTCATCCCTGAGGGAGCTGTTGAAGCAGCAAAAAGGATGAGTAGAGCACGTGTTGAATCAACCTATATCCTTGATTCGAGTAAAAGTTTTATATAATAATTCTTATAACCTTGACATATTGCCAAATCATGGCAGGAGAGCGATGTAAATGATTAAACTTATAAACTCAGTAATCACTTAGACCACGGAGGAACAAGGCACTGCATTGGTTCGCGATCGGGGTATACGTGTCCATTTTTCACACATAACGTGTACCATACTTAACAAGTCAAATTGTACATATCGTTATGAGAATCACGTGTACCATATTTAACAAGTTGTATATATCGTTATGAGAAGAATGTGTTCCATTTTCGTAATAAAGTTAGTAGAATCGTAGGTGTAATATTCAAAGTGAGACACTATACTTACCCACACATGTGTTACTAACAATATGTATACATCAATAGTTCAACCTTTGATACAATATGGAATTAGTATCTAGGGAGAAGAAATTGCTCATCAACAAATTACTTCTTCTCCAGTGGCGCGCTCTTAACTTAAGGCTAAGCCAATATTTTTCAAAAATATTAGTGACAATACTATATCTCAGTTCTTAGAGAATGATATTCTACCTGATACTATGCTTTATTACGGTGGCCCACAAGTGCACGTCCTAATCCAAAAGCTCGCGTCCAAATCTAAAAGCTCACGTCCAATCCAAAGTGTTCTCTCGGCCAGATTGGCTAGGAAACTAGACCAGAATCTAGTCTCTTTTTATTCTGCAGAACGCGCAGGATTGACAACCAAAAAGAAAACAACAAGGCGGAGAATGTGGGGGTAATGTTGGACAACAATTTGTGTGACATTTGTGAGGAGAAAGTAAACATACAGGAATTTGCTATAAGGTTTTATTTTGCGGAAGGCTTTCATTACAAAGCTATTTTGGAACTTCTTCGAAAATACCATGGCAAAGAGAATTCGATGAGAACACTTAAGAAAAGGCTTAAAGCTCTTGGTCTTGAGCGAAAATCATTAGAGTTTGACGAAGGAGAAGAAAGAAGGAGAATAGAGGAAGATTTGGATGGGCCTGTGTTTTATTCCATTACTCCGCTAATAAACTCTCTAGGTAATGTCGCTAAGAAAACGTATATGCAATTTTCGTGATGCAATGTTCACTAATATCTAATCTGTGTTCACATCCTCCCTCTCATATGAATTAACGATGCGGGAACAATGTTTGTTTGTTTCCACTGTAAGGGAGTCTCAATTAATCAAACAATTCAAACATAAATGCAATTATATAGGATTTAAAAATGTCTATTGTAGACACATAATACAACAGCAGAAACGAAAAACATGGCTATAGATAGTCTCACGACCAAATAGTAATTCTGAAGTCCATCGTAGCTAGCTGTATGTAAATTGAACAGTCACTTTGCTTGATAATCCTTCAGGTATGATGGTTGTCTGGTGACCCTCCCTGATTTGGTTTTTTGTGAGGGTTGGCTGGTTGCGCCTGCTGTTTCAGGCGAGTTCTGGTAAATCTGGCACTTGGGGCTCAGGTATGACAGTGGCCTCTCTAGTGTTGTGTTTAGTGCATTCTGGGGTCAGGTTGGTTTCTAGATGGAAATCCACCTCTGGTTCTACTGTGTCGCCATTTGTGGCTGCTGGAGAGTCATCGACTCTTTGGTTGTGGTCACTTGCTTTCCTAAGGTACTTTCTGTTTCGCACATAAGTTCTTGCGTCTCCAGTCTCAACTTCGTATGACCTGATACCCACTTCACGAAGTACGGTCACTCTTTTCCATTCTTTGTCTCCGGGCCGAACTGGTTCCATCCAGACTTCGTCGACCTCTATGAGTGGGGGTAGATCTCTGGCTCCTTTGTCATAGGCTTTTTTCTGCCTTTCCTGCTGCTGCTTATGTTTTTGTGATGCATTGGCAACAAAGTGAGATTGTAAAAGGTTGTCGGAGGTGTGGAGTGTAGTCTTGGTCCCTCTGCTTATAAGCCGCTGTGCTGGGCTAGTGTTATGGCCTGCTTGTGGTGTGTTTCGAAGGTCGAGTAGGGCTAGGTGCGGGTCACGACCAGAGATTTTGGCTGTTTTGAAGATTCTCTTGGCTTGCTTGACTGCTGCTTCAGCCTTGCCTGGTCAGTTGTCGTAATGGTTCCTACAGTATGAAGAGTTGGGGTAAAAACTTGGCGAGATAGTTGATGGTTCCCATTATTCTTTGCACTCGCTGTAAACAATGACTCGCCGGAGTCGTCGTTTGATTCTGCATTTATGTCAATTACCTTGATGTTTTTCTGTTCTGCTTGGCGTTTTTTCATGCAAACGGTTAACAGGTGATTTTTGAGTCCACATGTCGCACAAAATCGGCCAAATGCAGGGCAGTTTTGCTCGTTAAATCGTGGACTTGACCGCAATATTTGCAGACAGGACGTTTTGACGATCGCTGTTTTGTCACTGAATATTCACAAGGGTTCATTACGCCGTGTTTGCCTTTGCTGCCAGTATATTTCTTCAGGGTTTTTATTTCCTCGCTTGGTTTGCTGGATAAGCTTTTTAGCTGTGTAGCTGTAGTTTTGCTGCTTCGAAAGATCATATCCAAGGCTCTAGTCAAGGTAAGTTTTCTCTCTAGCAATAATTTCTTTCGAACTCCATTGTCTCGGATTCCAATTACAATTCGATCCCTCAGAAGTGACTCTTTAAGACACGCCGTGCAAAAATTGCATGTTTGTGCCACTTTTCGGAGGGCCGTAATGTACTGTTCTGTCGTTTCTCCGTCCTTCTGGTCGCGTCTGTTAAATACGAATCTTTCATAGGTTTCATTTGTTTCGTCAATGAATGTTGTTTTGAACGTCTTTATGACTGTTTCAAGCCTCCTGTTTTTTTCTTCTTCAGTGACTTCAGTGTAAAATTTCATTCCTTCGTAAACTTCGCCAGCAGCTTCACCGATCACGGAAAGGAATAATGCTGCTTTGTATTCCTCTTCGAATGTGTCTAACCTGGCGATAATTGCATAATTGTTCCAAGAGCGACAGAGTTTTTTCCAGTTATCTGCCAAGTTTCCTTCCATTTTTAGCGGTTTTGGGGCGATGAGTCCAGTTGGGATAAATCGCGCCACTCCATGGCTATAACTATGCGGTATTTGCATCGTACGCGTGGTTTCGAGAATTGCTGCATCAGTGTTCCCCGAATCGTCTTAATTGTCCGACATCTTATTTTTTCTTTCAGAATCCCACTTCTGACACCATGTTTTATTCTATTACTTCGCTAATCAACTCTCTAGGTAATCTCGCTAAGAAAACATATTTGCAATGTTCGTGAAGCAATGTTCGTGACGTCATCACTAAAATCTAATCTATGTTCACAGCCTGCCAACTAGCTTGGATGCTTACAGAAATACTTGGTACACTCTACGTCGAGAAGGTTTTAACGTTCCAAGATGTGCAGTTGAGCGCTTTAAAAAGGAAATTGTACCGGTGTAAAGAAAAAAATTCTTTAGAATCTGTTTTAGGTAAAAGCTTTCCTCTTGACCATCTTCAACCCAAGGACAAGAATGTAATCCTCCTGGTCATCATACATATCACTATGATAGGCCTTCCACCTTTGGACAGCTTCTTCAAGGATACTGCGATACGAGGCTTTGTTAGAGATGTTCAACCGGACTCTCTTCCCCCTGACTGGTTTGAGTCCCCCTCTGCTCACACAGTAACTCATCAATCCAATCGCTATTGTTACATTTATTTCTTTATCACTTCGAGGAGGTTGGGATAATATTGTCTTATTCTTCCACTCTTTCGACTTTAAAGACTTATATAGAGAGATTGACTTGATGCTCTTTCTGGGCTGGGATGTTGACTGTTGCCCTACAACAGAAATTTACCAGTTTTATTACTGTAAGTGCAATATAGATTTGACACCATATTTACTAGAAAAACTGCATACAGGTACCATCCACAAATATGGGGCATCAAAAATTCTTAAGTAGTTAAAAAATTATTCACAAACCGTTTGCAGAATAACTGATGCACACCAAACAAAAAACATGAAAACTTCAGTAAGGACGTACTCGTTTAAAGCTCAAATTTTACTGGTTCTCGTTAACACGGAGTTGCATTGTATGGTTGGGGTAAGGTTTATTGTGTATTGTGATTCTTTTG
>JAOBRB020163504.1:0-12794 GCA_027575285.2 Zoanthus pulchellus
GTAGGAATTGTCCTCCTTTATAACATAGCGCCAAGCACTGAAATAGTTTGTGTGAACATTTGAAAAGTTCACACAAATACCATATTCTCTCTGCAAATAGTTTCTAATACTAGCCCATTTACGTGCACGAGTTAGTTTAACTGCCATATGATAGTGAATGGTTTTCTCTACCACAAACCCACTGGCTCATCTCTGAAGAACCACTTAGTGTTTGTTTTAGAAAAAGCATCCACAACAATACGCGCAAAATCCTCACGTGTCGCAGCAATTGAAGAATCTGCCTGGCTGTAAGTTATAAGATATATAAAACGCACTTCTTTTAAATTTAACTGACAACGAAAATCCATAACGATCAAAGTTTAGATATTCAAAATTATTTAGCTGTAGGTTTTAAAAAAAACGCTAAGCAACAATTTCGAAAATAACCGCTGAAAACGAACATTGTGGGCTCCATAAAGGCTTACAGACAATCCTGGACAAAATTAGAAGGAACAGTTAGTGTCAAGGTGCAGTGATCAGCCGTCTCTCCCCCTTCCCCCATTACAATGTTGGTTTAAACAGTAACTGTTGAAACAACATTGCACGGGGTGGGAGGGGGAGCGGCGTTAATTTACAATTAAGTGTTTCAACTATTTTGTCCAAGATTGTAGCCCTTACAATTCGAATGAAAAATTACAGATATTAGCAGAAAGAATAATGTTTGACATTGCGTCAAAGACTAAATTATGCAACATTTGACAGCTCTCCGACAAGAAATACGTGTGACACTAACACTAGTAACAGCTCATCGTAAACTTGTTTCCTCCGAAAAGCAAAGCACAACAATCTTTCCAGCTTTTTTACAATACTTGCGGTAATTGCAAGGAAAAATATTCCCATTCTGAAGTCGCAAAATAGTTCTAGCTCTAGCTTTATTAGTGATGAATAGCTGCTTTTGCTATTTATGCTTTGGGAAATACAGCTGCGATGGTGAGCAACTCGCAAAATGAGTTTTTTTTATACCTTGTTTATTTTTTGACAAACCTTGAGTTTTATGTCGGATTTACTGTTAGTTTGCAACTCGGATACGTAGAAGTAGGCACAAAGTAACTTATTGTTGTAACTATACTAATTTTTCATGTGGTATTTATATCGAAAAGCGTGCACGGTCTTTTGTTCTTTAGTAAGGCTATCTTATTCATGAAAATGACTGGCTAAATTCTTATTTTACTCGTGAACTAGAAATTCTATTGATAATTTTCTGGATGTCGTACTCCAAAACTTAGGACAACGAGAGTGTTTTTGTGGAAAAACATTTATGAGAGTTTTCAGTAATTTCGAGATATCCTGTTCAGTTCATACTATAAAAAGATTTTAGCATTTATTTAATGCAGCTTGACACAAGGAGAAATTGCTTTCCTGAACATCCTTATTGTCCTTAGTTTCTGATGAAATTAATCGTTTTCTAATCACTCAGTTTGGTGGTTCTCTTTTATCGCCCTGTCCGATTCGTAATTTTTGGTTAAGTTTTATATCAGTGACTGAGGTATCACAGGTATCATAACTCAAGTTCTTATTAGTACGCGTGATCAACATTGCAAGCTGTGCTTGATTGTTCTCTGTTTCGTTTGCTACTATAATTTCGAAATTTTGTTCTTGATTTTAAATCAAGCAACTTTGACCTAAAATGTATCAGTGTTTGAATTACACATTATCCACATTACTGGTAATAAACTTCGCGTATCGAGATCGACTGTCTGTGCCGCCTGGTACTGGCGATTTATCAAGTTTGCAACAAAATAATTTGAGTGCATTTATTTCAGTCCTTCAAGTTTGTATATACAGATATATATCTTGACTAAATGGTACAAAAATAATTTAGTAATCAAAACAAATACCATAATGACAAGCTCGAGACTATCGATAATCGATAGAAATTTTTTTATTGTTCACGACATGAAATCCTGACTCCCCGACCACCGCTGGATCTCTTCACGAGCTAAAAACTCAATCTAAAGGCTGAAAATATACTGCGAAGAAATTTAATACACCAAAGGCATTGTTTTGGAGCTAGGATAAGCCAAATATACAAGTTGTAGTTGCAAAATGTTATGGGTAACAAATGACTGACTTTGAAAAAATGCAGTAATAAGTCAAATCCAAGCTTTGATCACAACTTGGATCCTAACACGAATCCTAACTCGGATCCCAACTCGGGGTTTAGTTTATGTCGTTACCAACCCTTTATACTAAACCAAAGTTAGCCAGACCCCAACTAGTAATTAATAATATAAATTTAATATTTATATTGTGCACTTTTTGTAAATGATGTTCATATGTGTATTACAAATAGGATCAAAATAAGAATTCTAAAAAATAGAAATTAAAACTAATAGTTATTAACAGTAAATTTAAGCATAAAATACATATAAAATCTATAATAAAATTATTAAGAAATCTTCCTTAAAAAGGTGTGTTTTAAGTAATGATTTAAAAGTTCCAAGGGTCTTAATCTCATGGAGATTGCTTGGAAACTTATTCCACAGTGAGGGAAATGACACATAAAACAGTTTGTCTCCAAGGGTTTTCAAACTTGTATAATTTTAAGGAATGAAACAGTGTGCATTAATAAGTATTTGGGCCTAGTATGGATGTTATTCCCTACCATAATTTATATTTTTTGTTATACAAATAATAGTGTCTTACAAGAAAATTAAACATTCATAGTTTTTTATATTTTCACTGGTGAACAATGATGAAAAAAAGTTTTATTTGGTGAAAATTGTTAACATAACAAAGAAAATTCCTGAAAATGAAACTACTGTAGCTAGATACATGACCTTCAGATAATTTCTCATAACAACAGATGAAAGAAACAACTGATGTTTTCTGGGATTGTTAAACCTATTAGTATAGTTTTATTTTCATTTTTGTTAAGTCAGTTTGTTTAAGTTGTAAAAAGACATTTACATATGTATTGGCTGGAAGATTGGAATTCTGTTTTCTTGTATTAAAACAACATTTTAGTCACTAAGACTATTAAAAACAGTGTTTTGATCAAACCTCAAAATAAGATTCCTATATAGTCTGTATTCACAATACTAATGTAATATACAAATAAATGTTCTCACTCATCTAGTAGGATAAAAATACTGGAAATATGGAATGTCGAACTAACAACTCAACATCGACTGAGAGTCAACATTTTCTGTCTTGGCCAAAGGAAGTGATTTTGTGGTGGTTGATAAGGAAGTTCTGATAACGCAGTTTATAACAGCAACTGAAAGTGTGATTGTTGTTTATGGTTTGAATGAAGAAGTTGTGGAAACTTTAGAAAACAAAGTTTGCAATTTACACTATCTACAATAACAAAGCCCCCAAGAAGGAATTTGAATATTGAGCAAACAAAGGCTTTGAATAGTTTCACAAAAGATGACTCTGTTGTCATCGTGTCTGAGCAGTTAAATTAAAATGCTTGGTGGTACTTAACGTTATGGACTATGAAGAAAAATGCAAATCACTACTAAGCAACAGAAAAACATACAGGCCTCAAGAAGAGTTGTCTCAAGAAGACTATTAATAACTTCACCAGCAAACTTTTTAGTAATAGAGTAATGAAAGTTGAATTAAAGAGGAAATTGGATGCCCCTTCTGAACTGGTTGTGCCAACATTTCATTGCTTGCCCAAGAATGGCAATCCAGAACCAATCCCACTTAAGACCTTGTATAGTAAGCAGCATTGGTTCAGTAACTTACAGTCTTGCTAAGTGTGCTGCACACATCCTTCCTCTCTTAGTTGGTCAGTTGCCTCACCAGAACACACAGAGTTTTATTGAAAAGATTAAAGACCTTAAACTTAATGCATTGGAAACAATAAGATCTTTCATTGTAACGGCATTACTTACCAGTATACCCCCAGATGATGTGATTATAGTGGTATAGCACACATTGGAAAAAGACAGCTCTTGGAAGAAATGCACAATGTTAGATGGCAACCATGTTGTTGAATTATAATTATAAATTGCTATTTTCTTGAAAACCACATATTTCTTATTCAAGGGTACAGTAGTTTTTTCAAAGAGCAGTTTTTACAACACCTCAATAGTATGAACCCTAACATCAAATTTACCCAGGAAATCCTCACAAATAACTCTTTGCCTTTCCTTGACTGCCTCGTCTCCATCAAGAAAGATTTGTCTATCTGGTGTATCTCAAGACAAATCACACTGATCAATATTTGCAGTTTGATTCACATCAACCCCTAACTCACAGACTCACTGTCATCAGGACCCTGAAGCACAGAGCAAATACAGTTATCAGTGAAACAGATGAGAAAAAAAAGAAAAATTAATGTGCACATTAAAAAGATCTTTGAGCCATTGTGGTTACCAAGAATGCTCCTTCCAGTATGCAGGCATCGGGTGGACAAGGTGCTAATAGTGCAGAGAAGGATAAAAGTAGGGATGGGTAGAGGGTGAGAACAAACGTTACTATCTTTTATGTTGCCGGAATTTCGGAAAAGATATGAATGCATTTAATGCCCTTTTCATCTCTACCTGTTACAAGTCTTGGAACACCTTGAGACAAAAACTTGTAAGGGTTTAAGACAGGATGCCCAAGGAGAAACAAGCTCATTTCTTGTATGGGGTAAGGTGTGGGGGGAAGGGCTGTCTGGAATGCTATGTTGGAGAGACCAAGCAGGCCCTGGGTGCTACGATGAACCAGCATTGAAGACCAGCTCTTATCCAGCACAGACCTCAGCAGTGTACTGTATACCCATCTGAAATACACTAGTCGTGCCTTCAGCTTGAAAGACATCGTGGTTCTTGATGCTATCTCGAGTTGCGTTGTTTGTTCAATCTTCCAAGTTTCCAGTATTTGATATAATTTTTCTGTATTGTTAGCAATTTAATATTTTAATTTTTTTATTTCACTGTAAAGTATTAAACTCTAATTGTTTTATTTTTTGTAACAGGTTACAAGTAAATGTTGTAGTTTACTTCAACGCTGGACAAGAGATTGTAGCATGCAAAAAGTCTTAAAAGAAGTACAAGGGTAAAAGCTTCTTAAAGTGTTGAGATAATGTAACCTGTGTTATATATACATGTAATGTAACAGGCAGTGATCACTTAAGAGTTCAGTTTTTTTATTGTGCTTTTCTACTACTACTCTGAGCATTTGGCTATTGAAGACTGAAAGTGAACTTTCATTTAAATGTATTTTGGTGAATTTTTGTATCAGTTTTTAGACAAAAGAAATGGCTTGAAGATATTCACTTTCTTAGCTACGCATCTGAAATATTTGTCAATGATTTGAAAATTAATTTCAACTTAAGCTACAGTAGTCCCAGTCAAACAGTTAAAAAAAAACCTTCAAAATCTTATATAGCTGAAAGTCTGTTATAATTTTCTCAAAAATATGTAGAACTTATTCATAATGAACTTTAAAATTGGTGTCCTTATACCAAGAAGAGGCATAAAGCAAGCCATTATTTGCAGCTAAAATTGGTTGCTTACAGGAAGTTTTTGCAAGGCACATTTTGGTGAAACTGTGTTTCTCTTTGACTCTGTAATGTGAAAATTAAAAATACCTTTTTAATAATTTTTTATGTGATTATCATTCATTTAAGTTATTCCTCAATTTTGTGTACCTGCTGTTTGGTCATCATCTGTGGTCATCATGCAGATGGTTTGAAACTTAACTTGCATATGATAAAACATCATTTATCAATTTGAACAATTTTCGTCACCTCCTGTTTGTGCTAGCTTCATTGAAGCATTTCCTTTGTAATAATGTTAAAAGTACAGATGTTTAAACAAAACACTTCTCACATGCAATCTATGTGAGCTTTTCTCATGTGAATATTTGATGAACTCCCTTTTTACCTGACAATTAATAATTGTTGAGTGATTGGTGATTGCTGATCCAACCATGCACATGTGGTGGGGAAATTTATCATGAGCAGTATTGTCAGTAATAACATGTCTGATGATCTTGTAATGAATGCAGAGATGAAGGGAAAAATCTCAGCTCCACAATAGAAGTTTCCTCCAGAAAGGTTTTTCAAATAGCAAGCACTGTCTAAAATTGATAATTTGCTGGTTAGCTTCATAAAAATATTATTGTCTGTGATAATTCTACATATTGTTCCTTAATGTGCTATTTTCATTGTTTATGTTGTTGAGGTTTGAAAAATCTCCTCAGCTTCTTTGAACAATGTACTGCAAAAGTCATTCTTTCTGACTATGGACTACAGCCTGAAATGTCAGAATATATTCTTCTCTTCCTTCACAGTATAAACTTTTCAAATTTACCAAATTGTTCTTTGGAACAATGATTTTTAAACAGAAGGTGAAAGAAGGGTTGTTTTCCATGTTTTGTTATCAAATAGAAATAGCGCTATAAAAATTATTTTTATTATTATTTATTATTTTCATTTTATGATGACTATCATTGCTAGTTTCCCTCTTTTGGGGAAATGTCTTCCCTGACATGATATCATGTATTGAACAGAAATACCATATCTCCAATAATTAATTGCCTTTTTATGTTCCTTGTTCTCTTTTAATCAAGTTCCCATGAGTAAGTGGGGATACAGCTGTTTTCCTAGAGTGCATCCTAAATATTGTATGCTTTTATGATTAAAAGTAACTTACTGTTTTCTTTATGTTTTTCAGAAAGATGAAAGCAAAAGAAAATTTAAAACTTTCCCAGCCTCCAGAGGGCCAAAAGTATAACTAGACTACTTTTTTGGGAAAAGGTTACCTGTAATAATTCAGGATGAAATCACATCTTAAAATCTTTGCATATCTTGGATCTTGAATGTCAACTGCTATTAACATAGTGTAATAGAAATTATGTTAAAATAATGAGCATTACTGAATTCTCATCCTGGAGTATTGCTAAACTGAACAAGTGCAAATATGGAGTAATATGTTAAACAGTTATAACTTTTCAATTAGGACAAAACTTTAATAGAAAAGTTTCAGTATGTACATTTGTTTTCCTTTTTCTCAAAACTGTGAAGAATGTATGGTTAAGTTCGTGTGTGTTTCACTCTATGTAACGTTGTTAAACTAAGAGTTAGTTTTAGGAAGTTATGCCTAATATGCACAAGTATATGGACCTGTTTAGAATTTTGTGTCTTAGTCCAATGAAAATTTTCATTTTCCATAATTCATTTTGTTTCTATACAAAAACATGATTGTCGTTTAGGAAGAGATTACTAATATGGTACATAGGAATGTTGGAATGAAAGCAAATGAGGCGCAGAAAGTATTCTCATTGATTCTACTTAGTATATGTTCATTGATTACTAGGACACATAAGTCCTTAAAATCTATGTTTAAATCAAAATGGAATCAGAAAAGTTCTACTGCAGTTAATTAGCCTTTGTCAACAATTATTTCTGTACAAAAACAAGTTTCAAAGCAGTACAAACTATAATCTTGATCACTGATAGATTTCAGTTTAAAAAGAAAGAATGAAAATTTTCAATAGGCTTTTTAAGTAAATTTTTGTAAATTTCTAAATGCAGTTTTCAAGTTTTTGTTTAAAGATTTATTTTGTAAATGAATTGTTGTGGACTTTTAACAGTAATCAAAGTTTCTGATTGTGTGATTTTTTGTACAGTTTGTTTTAATTTCTGGTTAATTATAGGCTTGTTGTATTTACAGTAAGGTGGAAGCTTTCCTATCTTAAAACTTCTATGTATTGACACCAAGAGCTACTGATGCAATGTTCAACATATCTCAACTGATTCAAATCAGCGTGTGTTTAGCATGCACGCAAACTACATTTCAGGTTGATATCTTGGTTGTGAATTTATCATCAAACTGCATTTAAAAACATTCAAATTTTCTTGCTTCTATACCAGGACTTACAGTTTTACCTGTTTTATTTGTTTAAATGTGATAAAAACCCTTATATTCTATTAAAAGCGTCAGATTACAAAATTGTACTGTAGGTAGTTGTAACTCTTCCCTTAATCGTTTCCTGGTCTTTTCTATGTGACTCGAAATGTATTGATTTTCACTAAATGCACTTTTAGCAGCAATATTAGACTTGTGTTTTGTCAACACATCTTCAGGTTTGACAGTATTTTTTGGTCTTTAGGCGACTGAAAGTCTTTCATTTTTGCATCAAATTATTTGTGTATTAATTATTTTTATTATTAAGCAACTATTATTCTAAATCTAATTGATCTCACAGTCAACCTAACCAAACCTTGGATGAATCACTTTACTTGCAAAAATAGACACAACAGCTTTAAAATAGATGTTATTAGAGGATATTTTGCTATGAAATAATTAGCTAATTCGATTGTTAATAAACAGACTTTCAGATTGTCATTGATTCAGATATAATATATTGTTGTTGTTACTCAATTAAATCCTCGAAAATACTTCAAACGGTCAACATAATAAATGACTTCAGGTATTCTGGCAGGTTTTTGTGAGAAACAAATGTCTCCTTAAGAGACTACAACATGGTGATATTATGCAAAACAGAGAGCAACAAAAAAGTTGTAAGTCTTTTCTGTTCCATAAAGTTCAATTTTTATTGTCATTCCTGGCTCATCACTGTTCTCTTCATGATCAAATAAAACATATTTGCAAAAAAAAGGCAACTCACAAACTGACGTTATGTAACGAAATTCTTTTTGCATCTGGTAGTTTGAGGCATAAAATGAAAAACGAATGACTTTCAAAAAACTAAAAGTCCAGAGTTAGTAGACTTTCTGTATTTTCTGTTGTTACAATTTAAGCTAGGGATTTATTTTTCAAATTATTAGTTATTTTGCTTCAATTTTTGCTTTCTATCAAGTTTATGGCACGGAATCAACATATTAAAAATTCATTGTTTTAATTTGTTCAGAGACCCAGTCAGAGTTTTGTAGCTAAAAGTTGTATTTATGTATTACGTGTGTTAGCAAAATAAAGATGCATTAAACCAACAAATTGTTTGATTGAGAGTTTTATGGGTAATTCTTAAGAGCCTACGGGTATGATTATCAGATGTGGATGCATTTCAGGTGTGGATGCTTATTAAGTGGGGCATACGACTCAACTCTCACGTATTGAGCGTGAGACACACGCATTCGGTTACTCTCACACGCAGCAGTCACTAAATCTTTCACATAATGGGAAGTTTCTCTTAAATTTTAGAAAAAGTCCTGTTATTTCTTTTTATAGCGCGAGTATTGAATAAACAAATAAGTATAACTTCAAGGTATTAAGTTTCTGTCAAACCGTTTCGCCAGGAAACGAGGTGTTAACTTGAGTGTTTAGCCTAGGTAGGTACTGGTAGGTGTAGATTAATATTTTTTTTCAAAAGGCAGGAAAATATCATTTTATACATTATAATATTAAAATTAGTGTTATTTTTATCAATTTCACTGTCCAAGCAGTGTCGGCAGAGCGCGTGATGGGGCTGGCAACCCTAGTGAAAAAGGGATACCCTTTGCGTAGGCCATTTGCAGAGGAAAACGTCTTTACCGAATGTCAACAAGGTTGAGTGTGTCCGTCGTAAATGATTTCTGTCACTGCATAGGTATGTCTGTTCTTAAGGTAGCTCAATCTTTACGGTTCGCGAAAAGAAAAATAACATAAATAGCCTTTGGTAAGAATCGAACCCCACATCTTCGGCTTATTAGTACGACGTGTTAACCACTATACCACAAGGGCCAACCACGCTGGCAACGTTGGCAATTATTATATACTACTTAGTATCTTCAACTAGTGAACTAATGCAAATCCAGCATTTTAATATTGGCTACGCTACCTGATTCATGACTATTAGTACTAGTCATCGAGTAGCGAAATTCGGACGCCTTGTTATGGTCATTCTTCAACTTGCATTTGCTAACTTTATTATTGCTTTTTCTGTTCGACTAGTTGGGTGATACTAAAACAATGAGACCCTTCGCCCTCAAGGCTCAAGGGCCACGGGTTCAATAACTTGAACTTAATGGCTGAAACCAATAAAATGCTTTGGTCTAGCAAATCTACACTATGAGGTACTAACGAGCCGTATAATTCAATAGTCAGACTCTTTTGTTAATGAGCGCAAAGATTCGTCTATATTTACATTTGAACCAAACCTACTTTCACTGATAGCATATGCAACCTCAAAACATTAAGCAATAGTAAAACTTGAAAACCTGCTTTTATCCTATAAACTATCAATCGATTTATCGGATCATTAAATTCCCTATAACAAATGTCTTTTACGCTATTGTCCAAAAAAGAAATCTGTTTTGAAAGTTATTCAACGACTCAAATATAGCTCAGTTTTTTGATAATTATGGAATAGTTATTAAAACACAAGGTTATTTTAAAGAACATACAAAAAGGCTTTTTTGAAATACAAATAAATGACTTAAAACAACCAATAAGATTACGACATACATAATTAATTTTGTTTGGGACCCGCTTCCATGGTTATTCTTCACAAGAACTCAAAATGGCTGACTGTTATGTGAACATAGCAATCAAAGTCATTAACATCCACAAGCTCTTACTCAAAAGGATCATTTATAAATATAAGTTCTCTTCGCTCACAGCACTTTGAAGAAACTTCCACTTTGCAGAAGGGACTCACAATGCAAGCTGACAACAGCGCAACGCAATATTCTTCAGCTCACAGGGGATCGCGGTATCGCTCCAGAAAGCAGCAAAAGCCATCGACAGCTGAAAGAGATCTGAAGAAAGCTTCGAGGTTACAAGCGTTAGGGCCTGGAGAAAGCATAAAGGAGAAGCAAGTAAGTCATATATTGGCAAAGTAGCATAAAATTACATATTTTTGGGGAGATTCCTAAATTTCATCTGCGTGTTCTCATATTAGTGCATTAGGAATGCTCATTTAGCAAACTTCCTAGAGTTCGCTATTCGGAGTATATATTTATCTACTATCTACCTGTATTATCTATCCTGTCGCTTCTATCAGCCTTTAAACTTTCAGTGGTTGCCACGAACACGGGAATTTTAATATTTTAGTTTTTTTTTGTAGATTGAAATTTTTTTGCTTACAAAAGATATCTTTGTTTTTTCTTGTTTATAAGTACCTGCAAGTAATATGGTATAGCGATCTTGTCATGGTTTGATCGTCTTCAATCTAGAATTAATCACGTTTCTTGTTACAAAGGAAATTCCCATGTTGTATTTGGTACACTTTTCCAAATTGTTCGGCTAACGTTTTAACCGTACATCCCTCGTTTTATGTGTGCGGACAGCTGAAAATGTTGGCACAACTAAATTTCGGATAAGTTTTTTGAGCGGACAGTTTTTGTAAAATTTCCGTTTTGGGATATTCTGTTGTTTAATCATGCAAACTAATCCTTACGTAGACCTTAACTTCCACAGTTTTACGCAATGACCCCCAAAAATTTTAAGATAAATTATAAATTTTGACTAAATTTCTAACTGATTAGAGTAAACATCACCAGCACAATTATTGCACATATTTTTAGTATTACTTGCGCCTGCACTCTACACACCAGCAGTGATGTGTTAATTCCTTCCCTTTGTAGATTATGTATTAGTAGATTTAGAAATAGAAATGAAACTGCATGCATAAAAAATGTGCACCCCAATTAGAAAATACCCCTCTAGCTTCACCATTATAATTATTATATTGTGTATAGGTAAAATTTCCATATTGCCTGGCTTACTAAATGTTGAAAATATGGAAATTATGCCTATGTGTATCTCAGTTTACTATTAAGTCACTCAGTGAATGATCAATCCAGTTTTGATTCGTTTTTTCCATGTAAATGAGGGTGGCCATATTTACCCCTCTCTGCCAGCAATTTCTCCCACTCCCACCCTCCATCTCACTTGTTTCATTGCATCCTCCAGGTTCTTCAAACCAACACTCCTACTCTCCTTCTCCACCTGCGATCTCCATGTATTCCTCAGTCATCCTCGCTTCCTCTTTCTGTTCACTTCCTCAAAACATGGCCATCATCCCTCGTTAACACATGCCTGTACCATTTTACTCCATTTGCCTTTGCCATCTGAGCCACTGTTTCCTTCAATCCCAACAATACCAATATTGAAAACAATATCAATTTTTATGGTATCTGATTGGCTCCTATAACTCACAATATCCAAGACTATAAGTTGATTTAATGAAGAGAAAGTCAAATTGAGGAAAAGCATTTACAAGATAAATAGAAAATAATGTATATATTGTCAGTAATGATTTTTTGTTTTGATTTTTGAAAAAAAAAAAAAGTTTGGTGATCACTAGTGATGGGAATCACTAATTAAAATCAAAAGCGTCAAAACAAGGTGCGCCCACAATCTCCTAAAAAAATTCAGCAGTTTCTTACAAAAATTAGCTTCAGCTGCAGATCTAGATTGCAATTAAACATTTCTTTGATAAATACAATTTTTATTATATTTTTTTATAAAAAAATACAATTTATAAGACTATTGAGGCTGACATTGGCCAAACTTTAAGAATATCTTAAGAATAACTCTGAGACATGAATAAATTTTGTTAAGAATATATCTTTGTGTGTTTGAAAAAGTAAACAATGCAGATTAATCATGTACTCTAGTTCTAAATGGCAAAGCCGTATATTAAATCTTTTTGGGAAAGCTCTGCATCCATATATCACTGATATTTGGGTGTTAACAAAATGTGGACCCCCCCAAATGGACCCCCATATGGACCCTCAAATGGACCCCCAAATGGACCCTCTAAAATATAAAGAAAAAATCTTAAAAAAATTATTAAATTGCGTACCTAATATTAATGCGCCTGCACCCAAATGTATGCTAAAAACCCTTAATAAATGACACTCTACT
>JAOBRB020163598.1:0-12793 GCA_027575285.2 Zoanthus pulchellus
CACCAAATCTTGAAATAGTTAGCCTAACGCTTTCAAGTGGTCACACGCATGCGCTCTGTGTGACATAGTCCCTTTAATGAAGCAATTGATATTAATACATTATTAGCTAACAGTTAACTGGTATGCAACACTCACAACCAATATGTTTCCACTGATCTTTTCTCACAGTTACGAGAATTGACTTTTCCTCACTTTTAACCTTAGTGCTTTGAGCTCCCCTGAAAATTGCAATGAATGGTGAATTAAGATTTATTTCATGTACAATAAAATTACTAAATATTTTCAGACAAGCAAATTGGTAACTATAGAAGTTTAGAATTTAGATTTCGGCCAAGCAGTAAGAGAATGGTACCTGTGTTATAGCAGCAGCAACAGTTCCCTTGCTGTAATTATTGTTTTACAAGGTAAATGTGAAAAATATAGCACTTCTAACTCAATTTTTCTTTTCTTTGCTGTGTTTCAGGTATATAACAAATGTTGCCAGTGTTATTTTATTAAACTGAAAGCTACACATGAACGTTTTGAATCATCACAACAGGACTTAAATCATAATGACATTAATGCTCAGTCAAAAAAGAACACCTGTCCAAAAAATGTCTTATTTGCGAGATTCAAAATCCAAACAGGAACTGTATAAAGTTGATTTTTAAACTATTTAAAATCTTTCACATTTAATGTACTGAAACTAACAAAGCAATGCATGATAGTCTATTGACTAATTTGCACTTTAATCCCTAGCCAATGAACTTGAGTCTTCCCAAAACGTGTAACATGAATTTTTGCCTGCTTGTCTTACTTATTATGAACTTGCACACAACCAAAAACTAATTTTGTTTCATTAATACTTTAAGATTATTTTAATGATACTGACCATTTCACATCTTGAACATTGTCTTTGAGTTTTGTCCAATGGAAACCAAAATCAGTAGATAAGTAGGCACTCTAAAAAATATAGAATGTACAATACCAATTAATACCAAAATTATATCTTTATAATATTCATAAATAATAATCTTTATAAATTCTACCTACCAGGGTTTAGAGCTAAGCACATAAAATAAGAAGCATGCAGGTAGAGAAATGGAAACAGGTAAAAGGATAATTCATTCCTCAAAAAATGTAATGTACCCTGAAAAAAGATAGTTTTAAGAGAAAATGTCCTGGACCATGAAAGGGGATTCATAAAAATTTATGCCTGCTTTAAAAAACATTTTTCATTTGTTTTTACTAATAAGACTATCCTGCTCCAGATGACATCTTCAATACATTATTTTAATCAAACTAATAAAATTGTCTATATGCAATACAATCAAGTCATCAACAACAATCTTTTAAACAGATAATTGTTCGAAATAATCTAAGTTTAAGGAATGGTTTCAAGATAATACTAAATAAATGCAGATATTTTTCAAATCAACAACATTAAAAAATAGTCTGTGCCCATGGATGACCTCATACTTTATCCACTGAGCTACAAGACTGTTAAGGAGAGCAAGGTTGTCAGTTTCAGTATAACAGACTTGTGAACAGAATCATTTGTCTCATGTCATGATTTAAATATTATTGCTCAAGTCATCAGTTTACAGTTAATAAGCAACCTTCGTTCACTGAAAAAAATCCGAAAGTTCAATTGGTCAAAATTGATCACATGACCATGATGAATAAAAGAACAGACCACACTCAGCAGCTATAATAAAAGTTTCACCAAGCTCTTTTCGATTGCTCTCACAGGGGTTTCAATAAGCACCAACGTCCGACGAAGAGCGTCGGCTACTTTCTGCCTTAATTGAAGTAATTATCAAACATATCATTATCATTGTAAAAATAAACAAAAAAAAACGTTGTTGGTGCTAAGAAATCATACTTATGTAAACTTTATACATAATTTGATGCCCAAAACGCTGGAAATAGTGTATCAGAGCTTCCAGATTTCAAATTTTTCTGGGGGGCATGCCCCCAGCCCCCCTAGCATAAGGGGCCTTGCAGCCCCCTATTAATACCGTCGCCTACTCTTCTCAAACTGGCTTCCTACTTCAAACTTTATTGAAAACCCTGCTCTCAAATAGCTGAAATACAAAGGCTTCTGACTATAGAAAAAGAAGAATTCCTAAAACTATTCAGTGATTTTAAAGTTATCCTTTATCAGAGTATACTATACACTCAAGTTATTTAATTTGGTAGGCTTTTGGGAGCATGTCCGACAGTTTTCCCACCTTTTAGTTTTAGACACATTTTCCAAGTTTGAGTTTCTTGTGAAGCAGTTTGGAATATTTTTACACGTTTTTCTGTCCAATTTTTTAAAAATGGAATTCAAACTATTGCCAGATTAACAGAATACTGGATTTTCAATTGTTTTTATTGGTTTGTTTATGTTACAAACATTTCAGAGCGAAAATTTACAGATTCCTGACTTGTTTTGACAAGAAATCTTCAAGATGGCGATTTGGTATTTCTCAATAGGGGATGGCGGCATGAGAAAGCATCTCAAATGCTGGTTCAGTTCTTCTAATGACTTTGTTTTAATAAAACATAGAACTAAGTTCCCAAAGGACATGATGATATTTACTGATTTTAGTTTATGATTTAATTTCAGCTTTTCACTAATTGAGTAATTCCAGTAAAAGCTTTGTTTTGCATTTGCTTAATTAAAAACTATTTTCTTTGCATTGATTTTTAAGAGTTCTGTCTTTTTAAAATCATTAAATTGTTCAAACTTGACTCTTGCTTGAAGTTCATTTTGTAAGGTGTGCCTTGCAATACAGTAAATTCAGCTAGCATATTTAAAGGTTTAGTTATACCCACTTCCTGGCTATAAAATAAACATGAAATTCCTCGTCCATTATTTACATTTCTCGTTCATTTTATCACCTGTTCATGGGTATATTTGTAAACAACTAACCCTCAAATGATCTCAACCCACATGCAAAGTACATCTTGTCCTAGTTCTCATTCAGACAGTTGAGTTTTCAGAAATCAAGTTTGAGAAATTTACTTTTGATCTTCAGCAGCTCAAATCTCACTTTCATACTATCAACAATCTTATTTATTTCATACGTGTTATGTAGGGAGAAGCTGGAAGTTGATAACTTACTGAGACTGAATGGATGTCACATGGAAACAATAAAAACAAATTGTTTAACATCCACACTGTCTAACATTATCTTCTCAGGATTCAGTACATATCTAATTCAATTTTGATTCGGCTTTATCCCTGTAACCGGGGGTGGCTGGATTTATCCCACTCTGGCAGCAATCTCTCCAACTCGCTTGATTCATTGCATCCTCCTTTTTCAAGCCAACACTTTTGCCCCCCTTCCCCACTTGCATTTTCCATGTCTTCTCCGCCATACTTGCTTCCTCTTCCCCTTCACTTTAAACTCCAATGCTTTTCACAAAACATGCCCATCATCCCTCCTTAACACATGCCCATTATCTCACTCCACTTGCTTTTGCCATCTGAACCACTGTTTCCTTCAGTCCTAATATCTCCATTAGGTCCCCTTTCTTCTTTTTCTCCATTAGTTTTGCACCACACATTGCTCTAGCCATTGTTCTTTCAGGCTTTCTCAAAATTTCCATCTCATTTTCCCTATAACATCATGTCTCACTCCCATATAGTGTCACTGATCTAACACGATTCAGATAAATCATTCCTTTCATCTGCAATGAGAACCTTTTTGAGTTTAGCAACTCTCCACATTCCTTGAACTTCACCCATCCAATTCTCACCCTTGCTGTCACAGCTGCCTCACAACAACCACTTGCATTCACTCTATCCCCTAAACAACAGAAACTTTTCACTGTTTCCACCTCTTCATACAACTCCTCCGGCAGTTCCACAAATCCATTAGTTTGTTTCTTGCATCTTCCACAAACAAAATCTCTCTCCAACTTCGAGGTCACTCTCTTTACTTTAACACATCTACCATGTATTCATTTACATAACTATACTTCACACACAACACTGAATTTGCCATTACTCACTTCCAACAAATACCACATGGATCTTAGTTACTTCACCTTCTGCACCACTCACTAACACTTTTGTCTTTCCTAGGTTCACCTTCCTTGCTCTCAAATGTCTCCTATTTCCAGAACTTCTCCCACAGTCCCTCCATCGTTTCACTCATCAAAATTAAGTTCACTTTTACTACACATTGCTATCTCTTTTCGAGCAACTTTTCTACAATTTTCATTGCATGCTCTAGCAATTTTACTCCCCTATACACCTTGCAACTCATTGCATCCCCTTTCCCCTAACAAATAGGTACCATAAAACTCAAAACCCACTCAACCAGCATTCCATTTCCATCCAACACATATTGACAAATCTCCACCATCACACCAATCCAAATCTCCCCACTTGCTTCTATAATGTCAACACTTACTTCCAAGGGTCCAGCAGCCTTTCCCATTTTCATTTCTTTTGTCGCCTTCACCACTTCTTCTCAACTAACCTTCTCAACTGGCCCTTCCACCAATTCTGCTTTCACCTTCTGATCCAACTCATTCTTTTCATTCATAATTCTTTATATGTGCTCTTTCTAGACTTTTCCTCTGCCTTGATTTCTCACTGAAATTCAACCTACCATCACTACCTCTCATGCACCTTCCTCCCTCAACATCTTTCCCATCTTTTTTCATTGACTTCAAAAGCCTAAACAACTTGTTTGGATGCTTACTCAGCATACAGTACATAACCTTATTTAAACCATAAGAAACCAATGAGGGTATTTAGAATTATCTCATTAACTGATATTGAGATTAAGTGGCTCCATTTGATACAGTACCTTCACAAGTCTAGATTTTCCACGGCTGTTATCTATTGTTGACCCTTTGATAAGAAGCCAATCTTCTTTACGCGGATGAAATAACACTGGGCCATCAGTAACAAAACGTAGCTTAACTTTTGTAAATGGATTTTTGCCTTTGGCTACACCGTTGGTTGTGATGTAAAGTTCACTCGTAGCATTGGCATTTACCCTTGTAGATGATATCAAAATCACCTGATGGATAAAATATATTCTTTTAAAATGGTATTTTTCCAAACTAGGATATATAGTAGTGGTGGTTGGGTGAGTAAGGTAGTGGTGGTTGGGTGAGTAAAGTAGTGGTGGTTGGGTGAGTAAGGTAGTGGTGGTTGGGTGAGTAAGGTAGTGGTGGTTGGGTGAGTAAGGTAGTGGTGGGTTGGTGAGTAAGGTAGTGGTGATTGGGTGAGTAAGGTAGTGGTGGTTGGGTGAGTGAATGAGAAGGTGAAGGATATTTGACCAATTCTGTTGGTTTGAAACCCTCCTAAAAACGAAATCCCTGTTTTATTTATGACTCCCAAAAAAACATCCCTTTTAAAATGTCAGATTGGACCAGTTTAAAGCACTGATTATATTACTGTGAACACTTAAAATATGTCTGAAATGTTTATTGTGTTGTAACCAATCACATACGAGATCCTCACACCACAGAAACCACTGGCAATGAACCGCTTCCTGTTGGCCATGGAACAAATTATATTCATTTTGTTTTAAAATTCAGTCTTTTTACAAGTAAGCAAGTACTTTTCTTTCCCATTTGTTTACAGTATGTGCTATTTAACAATTAGTTGCAGAAGGTGAGGTGATTACAAGCCTATATGGAATGCTGTCTTCTATAATTTTGGCAATTTCCTCTTCTGTTACTTTAGCGAAACGAGCAGCCATTTTTTTTTTAAAAAAGCAAAAACCTATAGTCACTGACCAGTGACTATAGCTTCAGAGACAGTGAATCATAACCAATCAGAATGCAGGAAAATCAATAGTCTCCTGGAAATTAATTTTTTATACTAAAATAGCATAGAATACAGGTTTGAGCAGTTTTGAAATAAATTACAAATCTGATGTGCCAGTTATCATTCGCTGTAAGACAACCTGTACCAGTGCAAGAAATATTGCAGTGGATCAAAAAAATTTAACCAATTCAAAATTATATTAAACCTGAACTACAACATACATTATACTGTAGGTTATTTTGATTTCAGGTTATTTTTAAAATAACCGAAGTATATTTTTTCAAGATACAAACCACAGTATAACTAGTGCATATTAGTTACTTATCATATAAACTAAAGTTATGAATTGAAGCATGTAGGTTATTTTTACCTAGGTAATTTTTTTTTATTCTAACTTTTGAGAGCCGGCTTAGAGAATACAATTGGCAATGGGTTTTGGATGTTGTAAAATGAAAATTAGGGATACAGTAGCTTATGGTTAGGACTAGGGATATGTTAGGTTAGGGTAAGGGTTATGGTAAGGGCTACGGATATGTTAGGGTAGGGTAAGGGTAGGGTAAGGGTTATGGTTGTAACGAGATGTCAAAGTAGCTCAGTGGTAAGGACAGCAGATTATCGAGTGGTTGGACATATAACACTGATGGTTTCAATCCTGCAATAAACATTTCAGGTATGATATTTGTACAAGAAAAAAGTTAGTCCTCCCAATAAATGGCCACTCTTAGAGATGACCAAGCTCATTTGACCATGTTTCAAGAACTTGTTAACAGCAAATTGAGTGAAGAAGTGAAGCAAAGCCTTCTTCATCCATATCAATTTCAGGCGATAGACAACGAATATAAATTGCTGTAGTTTTGTTTTACAATGAAGTATAGTCACAATAAAAACCAGCAGTTTTCATAAAACAGTTATAAAACCGAAGGTTTAACCCAGTAAAAATGATAAAATATAAAATTGCCTTACAAGCCATGTCAGCCATGATAGCACATACAAAGTACCAGTTTTTCCTAACTGTACTTATACTAATAACTTGTATTCTTTAATTCAAGTTTACAGTGTAGTTTAGAACCCTTAGAATTGGACAGGGTTTTCTGTAAGGGTAGCTTAATTTCAATGCCTTACCCTACAAGATTAGATGAAACTTTAAATATTTTTTGATACTGCTTAAACTCACCTTTGCTGGATTTACAGGACTTTTCATTATTCCATACTCTTTTTGTATTTTTCCATCTAAAATCTTATCATCTATTGGGTTAAAACTTTTTCCATAATCAGTGCTGAAAATTAATAAATAGTGTGAAGTTTTCAAATGTTTAATATTTTTGTTTTCTTGGTTAATAATGTTTTAATTAACTTATATTAAATATAGGTTTGTAACACTTCAAAGTTTATTTTCCTGGTTTTGCTTTTCTAATTTGATGTCTCTTACAGTACTGAGTATGATGTTCTAATACAGTACAGTACGAACCCACTAATTTATCAAGGGTCCACAGTCTTCAATCACAGGCACAGTCTCCAATCCTGGACAAGTGCAAAAACAATGCAGGTGACTTTGTATAAAAAACTGAATTCAAAGGGTGAGAAACAAATGCTTGATCAAAACAAAAGTCACTTAATTTTTTTATTGCACTGGACAATTCAAATGTTTCAGATTTTTATAATTATAACTTTGGTTCAAACTAAAGAAAACTACTCCTCCCCCTTTCTTATCCAATGTTGCAAAAGATTGAAATTAATCATTTTATATAAGATTATTTAACCAAACTGTAAAAAAACTAATTTCACAATTGCAGATGCAGGATGTTACCTAAAATAATTACCTAAGACACAGACTGAGGGGCCTTGATTATAGTTGAAACCTTGTGGAAAGTGTGATGAAAAAAATCAACCAGCCCAATCATTATTGCTCATACCACAGTGACTATGCTAGCTTCAGTGGTGACAATAAATTTTGATTGACAGACTAACACATTTCTATGGTCTAAATCTTAAAAAAATAATTTCAACAACAAAACATTGTTTTAGTTATACCATACTGAAATTACAATACCTTACATACAACTTTGAAGGTTTTCGAATGTTAATATGTAAAAATCTACCAATTGACAGTTGAAACTTTGATGTTGCAAGAAGCAGCAAGGTCTGTACATAACAAAAACAATTTTACTGTTAAACATAATGAGTAATCAATGATAAATATCCATAATATTTTTTAATATTTTTCATAATTATAATAATTTTATTTATTTATTATAGGTAGAATCAGATTTGAGACACTGTTTTTGCTTGCAAATAATGACACTCAAAGTGACTTGATAAGGTCAAAACTCTTCACCTAACCTCTAGGGACTATAAGCTTGAACTTGAACATTAATATTCTTGTTATCTGTTAAATATTATATTTTGACCTGACGAGTGAGGAGTCTGTATGAAGGTTGGAAAACCAGAGTTAGAGTTGGGCATGAGTTGTCAGAGGAGGTTGAGGTGAAAGTTGGTGTGCACCAGGGATCTGCATTGTCACCATTACTTTTTGCGATTGTGATTGATGTGGTTACGGAGAGTGTGAGAAATGGTTCAATGAGTGAGATGTTGTATGCAGACGACTTGTTTTTGATGAGTAAAACGATGGAGGGACTGAGAGAGACGTTTTGGAAATGGAAGAAGGCATTTGAGAGCAAGAGGCTGAAGGTGAACCTCGGGAAGACAATTTAAGTGTTAGCGAGTGGTGAAGAAGGCGAACAGACTGTAAGTAAAATAGATCCATGTGGCATTTGTGGGTAGAGAGTAAAGGCAAATTCATTGTTGTGTGTGAAATGTGGGAAATGGATACATGGTGGATGTGCAAAAGTAAAGACAGTGACTGCGAGGTTGGGAACAGATTTTGTGACAGTGTGAAAGATGCAAGAAACAAGCTAATGGATTAGTGGAACTGGTGGAGGAGTTGTATGAAGAGGTGGAAACAGTGAGAGCTTTCTGCTATTTGGGAGACAGAGTGAATGCAAGTGGTGGTTGTGAGTCAGCTGTAATGGCAAGAGTGAGAATTGGTTAGGTGAGGTTCAAGGAATATGGAGAGTTGCTGAACTCAAAAAGATTCTCTCTGCAGATGAAAGGTATGATTTATTGGAGTTGTGTGAGATCAGCGATGTTATAAGGAAGTGAGACATAGTGTTTGAGGGAGAACGAGATGGCAATTTTGTGAAGAACCGAAAGAGAGATGGTGAGGGCAATGTGTGGTGCGAAACTTATGGAGAGAAGGAGGACCGAAGACTTAATGGAGATGTTGGGAGTGAAGAAAACAGTGGTTCAGATGGCCAAGGCAAATGGAGTGAGATGGTATGGGCATGTGTTAAGGAGGGATAATGGGCATGTTTTGAAAAAGGTATTGGAGTTTGAAGTGAAGGGAAAAAGGAAGCGAGGACGACCGAGGAAGACATGGAGATCGCAGATGGAGAAGGAGTGTTGGTCTGAAGAGGGGGGATGCAGTGAATCAAGTGTGATGGAGAGTGGGAGTAGGAGAGATTGCTGGTAGAGTGGGGTGAATCCGGCCACCCTCGTTTACCGGGATAAAACCGCATCAAAACTGGCTTGATGATGATGACTTATCAATCAATATTAGTATAATTGATGTTTGCTTAATTCAAATTTCAATGATTGCAAAAAATTCAATATATGATTGAACTTATTTACTTTACATTTCATTGTTTTCTTTAAGTTTGAAAAATCAAAAATAAATTAGGAATAAGATAAAATTTGCAAATCAATTTAAACGAGAAAAACTATTAATACAGTAGGAGATGTAAGGAGTTGAATGTGAATCATATATTGCCTCAAGATTAATCACAAAGTTAGTACAAAATACATTGAAAATCAACTTTTTCCAGAATGCCCTGTCCAGGGCATCACGAGGTGAAAGTCGTCAATCTCTCAAATTGCCACTGACAAGTTACTTCCAAGACATTCTAGAACAACCCCACTTCCTCCTTTCAGCAACTTGAAGATCTAAAATACTTTTGATGACATTGGAGCTGCAATATACATGGTCGAACTATCATAAACACCAATATCTTGTCTCCTTGGAGAGATCAGACAGGCTCAACTTCTGGTGAAGATCTTCAGTGCTGGTGTTGCCCCTGGCTTGATATGGACATCCAATGAAACATAGTTTTTTCATTACACTCCAAACACCTGAGATCTTCCTTTTTAATCAGCTAATATTCACAATATAATACTACAGACATAGGAGTTGAGAGCTAAACCACGAATGCACCAAGATACACATCTGGCTGACAGGAGGAGCAGGAGTTCTCTGCATTTCTTCCAGGCTGACCTTGATCGTGTTATCTCCACAATAAATTTCCAAATCAAAAGAATATGACCATTAAACAAATCAGTTCGTTCAATATCAATACAATTCCAATTAACTTTCACATCAATTACTTTAGTCATTAACATTTTGAAAAGGAAAGCGCTAAGAAAAAAGTTAATGTTATGTTTCTTTTAGTGAATTACTTCAAATATCAATGCTCCAAATCTAGAGACTAGTAAGAGTAAATTAAAAATAAAATTTAAAAAGCTGGTTCTCCATTTCTCATCTGATTATGACTATGAAAACGCTTAACTAAAACTAAAATTACCAAATATAATATTGAAGGTCTTTTCAAAATGCTTAGTTTCCAAATAATTTTACAACAATACTTCTAAATATACGACAAAGAACTGCTATTTTTAAAGTATGATATTGGCTAGAACTAACTATGAACTTACGGACGATTCACCGTGTTTGAGTTTTCCAATCCAACTTAGAGAAATGCTTTGGCTTGTTTCATTCGCAAAGTGGTGCTAGAACATGAAAGATAACTTTATTAAAAATATTTATCTTATTTGGACTAAAACTCAGTATTGTAGATATGTAAACAAACCACAAACGCCATTCGTATAAACATCTTCTGTTATCGTGTTATGCCATTTAATTGCAGGAGCAAAAAGCTTACATGATACGGAGTAATTTGTTTATTTGTATCATCTTCCAAAGGATTCCTACAATGACCTTCAATGGGGTTCGCATTCACGGTTTCTGGGTCATCTTGTAAGGCACCTCTACGAACCAACTTTGTTTGAACACTTTTGCGGTGGCGATGATGCAAACGGCCTGTTGAAAATTCGGCACCGTCTGGCTGATTATGGATAAACTTGCTTGCAGTTGTACCAGAAATGGAGTAAAAAGCTATTATAACCAAGCAGACCTTCCAAGAAAAGACTTTAAAACACATCTCGTGAGAGATACGCAGCTACACCAACACTTACAATGCAACACGGAACAAAAAAAATTATATATTTTAAAAGCTTTTTCGTGCGCATGAACGCGCTACAGATGACCGCAGGCAATTTTTTTTTCTCTACTGTGGGCTCAGCTGTAACACTGTTTTATTTATTCTAACTCTTGTTTGCCTTGGCTTATATAACTGTTTATCAAATAGTTTTGAAAATGAGTACAACAATATTTGTTGGATAGTTTTTTTAAAAGATTGAGTGAATGTAACAATGCTTTTAGAATGGTTTCTAAAGTAGCAATTGAAATGGTGAAAAGCATGGTGTTCAATTGCTACAGTACAGGTGTATACAAAATGCAAACTTTAGACCTATTTTCTAACTACTCTCTCAGACCAGACCTGTTTTTTTACTGGCCTATCAAATCAGACAATGAGACCGGGTAAAAGCTATAACTCAGACATCAACCAGCTGACGCTAAGTCAATTGGGTCTTCGTTTATAGATTACGGCTAGCTCGAACAAAGAGTTTAGTATTTTTCCTGTCAAATGAGATAGTCAAGCCACGTCTAACTGATGCGAACTGAAAGAGGTCTCCGTTTTGTAGTTTGAGCGGGCGTTACCGACAAGAAAAAGACATCGTTATATACTACGTTAACATGTAAGAACGGCCCTGGACCTTACATCAACTTCATCAAATTTGAGACGTCTCGTTTTACAGTTACTGATGCTTTATGAATCCAGATCTTCCGATTCTCTCGTATTTTGCGGGTGTCACCCAGATTCACTTGCGTTCACCCGCTCACACGTATGGCAGTTCAGTTCAGCCGCATCTGCTGTTGGTTTTATTATGAATTAAAATACTTAGCAAAATGTGTCCTACACCTCTAATCATAAAGCGGCACTTAAGTCATAAATAATAAAACCGTAAGCTTCATAAATACATGTATACTTTTGCTTTGACTCATGTGATAATGCATAAATAACATGTTTTTGTTACACTCGAAATTTTAAATGTTTTTGACTTAACTCAATTCCAGCTCTCCATGCTTGTCTATAAACACTCAAATTCTATGTTACCGGATACTTTTTGCAATCTCTTCACAGGCCCGTAGCCAGGGTTTTTTTTGGGATTCGGGCGAACCCTCCTTTTTCGGCGAACCCCCTTTTGCCAGCGAACCCCCTTAGCAAAAATCAAACCTATTGTAATATATTACAGACTTGCGTGGCATTTTTGCACTGTTTATTACTAGCATTCGAGCCGTTTCCTGGTCGTACGAAGAGTCTGTAGCCTCATGAGTAAATGAATATTAATAAGGTTGTTGTCTAGGCAATTTGACCAATCGCTTTGCCCCTTTACCCCACCGGGGTCCTTAAGCGGGCTCCTGAACCGCACGCCCAGAACCCCCCCCCCTCCTTGAAGTATCCTGGCTACGGGCCTGCTTCATGAGTGTAGATTCAGTCCACAATTACAATACTCGTTCGAGATCGAATAAATGTTTGTTTCTCCCTCGCCAATTGCAAAGTCTTAACTTTGGTAAATTTGGTCTGAAATTTCAGTGCGGGAATTACAAGTTGGAATGAATTACCAACTGATATTAAAACTAGTTCCTCACATTCAATTTTTAAAAAACAATTAAATCATACTTGCTCTCACAATAAAATTATTCCATAATTGTACATGGTTAATTTAAGCAATAAACGATACTTTCTATGGGTTTACCGGCATAATAAACCACGCGGGATGTTGGGAGAACACGAGAAA
>JAOBRB020163708.1:0-12792 GCA_027575285.2 Zoanthus pulchellus
TCATCGTGTGTGGTTGTTAAAACTACTGCGTTAAGATTTGAAGACTTCATAACGTGAATCGCGTTACGAAGACTCTAGCCATGGGTAGGTACTAACCTACCGACACTCTCTGCACTTAGTCTTTTGCTTATCGTGAATGCAAATTTGAGATCCTCCACACGGTTTACAGAACGCTTTTTGTTTTCCGTGGGGGCAAATGCCTACCCCACCGCATGGTTTACAATAATACTTCAGTCGATTATGCCTACAAAAAGTATTAGTCTGACAATGTCTACAACAGAATTTACGCTTGTTGTGAGGGCAAATTTGAGAACCTCCACACGCCTTACACATACACTTAATTTTACCATGCGGACATTTTTTCATCATGCATTTTTTTACTTTGTGTATTATAATTTCGACATCAGCCCTCCAATCCTTAAATTCTAGCTTAAGCTCCGTTGTAAAACCTTCAAGGGTATCCAACCACTCATAAAACTCGTTTAGATCCAGATCCTCCCACCCCTTGGGGAATTTTTGCATTAGTTCCAAACCTTTTATGAGTTGGGCTTTCCGCATTTGTTGGCAATATTTGATACGTTTCTCTTTGGCTAGTGCTATCAACTCTGGCCTCGGTTTTTGCTTCAATTCTTCATGATCCATCTTTTCTTTCTACAAAGACACCTCGCTCTCTTTAAGTCTAATATCACTTTTCTATCCCACGCTCGTGGGATCAAGAAAACCCCCTTACTCGAGGTTTCACGTTCAATCTCTGAGGAAGTTCAATTCACGTTCAAGAGCGTGCGCGTTTTGGTTTTGGCGTGTACGCTAAAATTAATGGACGTTTACGACCAACTGACGTTCCGTGCGAGGAAACGGGGTTATAACTCCTCTAACATACTACTCCGTGTAAGAATGTTCTTTTTAGTCAGGTTCTTGTTTACTTATTGCGGCCAGCTTAAAATGGCAATAATTTTACAAATTTTATAAATTTTGAGTTTCATGAAAGGATTTTTATGTTACTTTGGAATACTTTTTATCGTCAACTTATCTTGTACCTTAAAATATCAACGAAATCTCGGCAATGATCGCACTGTTGTTTCTGTTGGGATTTATGCTTCGCGGGCTTTTCTACCGGCCGGTTTGCGATTTGTCAATGAAAACAATAGTTGTCGGACGATTATGCTTCAGGGTAGTCACGATCGGGTAGTGATTGTACTCCACTGTGTCTCCCCAACGAAGTCTCTTTTTACTCGGTAGCAGGCACGGCCGTGTTTTTAACGGTTTTGCTGTCCACACTTTCGACAACCGCGGATAAAATGACATCTTTTGGAGGTGGTTTTGCCGAACAACGAGCGGGCTGGTGACTCAGAAAAAGCATCGATTGCAGTCGTGTGGCCATGAAAATATCGCAAAACTCTTCCTTCGACTGTGTAAAGTTGCTGATTTCGATGAGGTTTGGAATTCTATGCGAAAATGCTCTTTGATTTGAGTCGTTCGAAGACCATTTTAGAGATCCCGTCTCCTACCTTTCCTTCTCTTATTAATGAACAAAACTCGCCCAAACTCAGCCACAGTATATTATAGGGATAAATATACATGCCATGAAAATTTCAGTGAATATTATTCCGATTTAAGGTAAGAAATTAATTTTTTATTAAGTCCATATAGAATCCTAGATATTTACTGTAAATCGACACTAATATAGGCTAACCAAAGGCTAACCAATACTGTTCGTATCACGAGCTTGGGCTACCTGTGATCTTACCAATCCAAATTTGTTGTGCGTGATTGACCGCCATTGTTCTCTGGCAGTTCGACTGCATCATCATCTTCCTCGCACGAAGAAAACTCTGGCTCAAATTGGTACGCCAGGATTGCATTCCCTGACGATATAAGTTCATCACTGAAACTTTCAACACTGGAAGAGCTCAGTTCAGATGATTCCGATGAAGTTTCCTCTTCTGAACTCATATCTACTTAACAACAGCAGGCAAAGCTAAAGGATTGAAAATTCATCAACTATATGACGTCACATGAATTTCTACTGGCCGTTTCCGCAACCGCGATAAAAACAGAGCATCCGAAACTTTCGAGCGGATTTTACTCAAAAATTATTATTCGACAAGCTGAAAAAAACCGTCAAATAAACTTTTTTTAAACAAAAATCTAAATTTTACGAATCTTTAAAACAAGGATTTAGTTCCCCTTTAAAACGATTTCTTGATTGAATCCGAAAAAATAGACATTAAAAGGAAAGCATATTTAAAGTTCAACAATTGGAAAACTTTGGCTAAAAGCAATGAAAAATGGTTTGGATAAACCATCATTTGCTATAAAACATTTTAAGACTCAAGTCTGCGTGTATTTATATAATTTGAAATTTTGTATATCTTCGAACACAAAGTGTCCAGCTCTGACATTTCCAGCTTAGGACCTGAAAGAATTGGCCCAGTACTCTATTGGATTACGGAATATGAATACTTTCTAGCCTGAACATTCCCTCTCGGAAGAAATTTTGTGTAAATACACAATTATAAATTACCATATGGTAAATACAAAACAATGTACAAACTTTGAACTGCTAAAAACGATCTAAATTTCTTCTTGAAAAAATAGAACCAACAAGAGACAAAAAGTATAATTGTTCAAATTACCATCTAACTTTCTAGGTTTTTAATAGGAAGGGCGCACTGCAGTGGGAAAACATGCCACATATGATATGATAATTTATTATCTGTATGCCTTTAGCGTGAGGAAACATGGGCCCTCGTCCCGGTATCGTAGTTAAGCCCGGCCACTGATATCTCGTTTATGGATGGGTGACCGTAAAATATTACTTTGTATTGTAAACAATCTATTTAATAACATAAACTTAGATTAAAAACAGTGTTCAAAAACGAAAAAGATTAATGAGACAGCTGGATCTTTTTAAGAATGTTGTGTTTTTATCTTGAATTTCATTATGTGCTGCAAGATATTCAAAATGGGCGGACCTCAATATGCTAACTATAACATGCGTAAAATCAAAATTCATCCATTTTATTTCCAGAGAACAAAAACATCTCCTCCACATAAAAAACTCACCATAAAAACAAAACGTTTATAAAAAAAAAGAAGCTAAAATCATTATATTTTTCGTTTATGAACACTAAGTTAAATCTAATTTTTTGTTATTAAAAAGATTGTTTACATTACGAAGTATTATTAAACGGTCAGCAAACAACGAAAGAGGTATCCGCGGCCGGTCTTAACTACTATACCGGGACGAGAGCCCATCTTTATGAATGTTCAAACTATAGATATTACATGCATTTTCATTAGAAATGTGACATGTTTTTCCCTTCAATATTGCCCTTGCAACTCTACTGGAAATCTAGAAAATAGGAATTTAATTTGAACAATTTTACTTTTTGTCTCCTGTTGGTTTTATCTTTCCAAGATGAAATGAAAATAGTTTACAACAGTTCAAACCTTGTACGTTGTTGAGGAATTAAGACATTGTAATTTATGATTAATTCTTAAAAGACATTGTAATTTAAAATTAATACTAACACAAATTTGCTTCTCAGAGGGAATGTTCAAGCTAGAAAGTATTCATAGTCGGTAATCCATCCGAGTACTCGGCTTATTAGTTCGAGGATACAGAAAAATCCAAATTGTATAAATAAACGTGGACTCGAGCTTTAAGCTGTTTTGTGGTAAATCATGGTTTATCCAAACCATCCTTCATTTCTTTTTCCCAAATCTTTCCAAATGTTTAACCTTGTATATGACTTGCTTTTTCCTGTCTTTATTTTAGGATTCAATGGAGAGCTCGCTCTAAGATTTAAAAAATTCTTTACGATGCCTGGCTATTTCAAAGCGGTAGACCTCAATATGCTAGCGACAACCTAGCCCGAAATCAAAATTCAATCTTTAAGATGTCTGGTTATCTCAAAATGGCTGACCTCATTATGCTAACGATAACATACGTAAAATCAAAATTCATCCATTTTATTTACAGAGACAAAAAGTATCTTCCAGCATATAAAAAATTCAAGAAAAATAACTAGCAGACATCATTAATCTTTTTCATTTTGAACACTGTTTTTAATCTAACCTTTTGTTATTTTAAGTATTATTAGACGGTCACCCATAAACAAAAGAAATATTGGCGGCGGGGCTTAAGTACTATACCGGACGAGAACCCATGTTTTATTAAGCTAAAGCCATAGATAATACGTTTTCATATGTGACATGTTTTCCCTTTTCAACGTGCCCTTGCTATTGGAAATCTAGAAAAGAGGAATTTAATTTGAACAATTACACTTTTTGTCTTCTATTAGTTTTATCTTTCAAAGAAAAAAGGGAAATAGGTTTCAACAGTTCGAATTTTGGACATTGTTTTGGAATTAAGATATGGTAATGTGTAATTGTGTACTTACACAAATTTTCTTCTGAAAGGGAATGTTTAAGCCAAAAAGTATTCATAGTCCATCCCAGTACTGGGCTTATTCTTTCAGGTCCTCAAGGGGAAATTTCAGAGCTGGAAACTTTGTGTTTGAAGATATACAAATTCCAAATTATATAAATACACCCGAACTAAGTCTTTAAATGTTTTGTGGCAAATCATCCTTTATCCAAACCATCTTTCATTTCTTTTAGCTAAAGCTTTCCAAACTTTAAACTTTAAATATACTTTGCTTTTTCGGTCTCTATTTTAGGATTCATTTGAGAACTCGTTTAGAGATTTACAAAGTTTTTAAGATGTCTGGCCGTTCCAAGGTGGCGGACCTCATTATGCTGGCGACAACCTTGACTAATATCAAAATTCATCCATATTATTTCTAGAGACAAAAAACATCTTGCAGCACATAAGAAAATTCAAAATCAAATCACAACGTTCTAAAAACAACCTAGTTGATATCATTAGTCTTTTTCATTTTTGAACACTATTTTTAATCTAGCTTTTTGTTATCTAACAATTGTTTACAAAGCCAAGTATTCTTAGAAGGTCACCCATCCATTAACGAGATATCAGCGGCCGGGCTTAACTACGATACCGGGACAAGAGCCCAGGACAAGGTTAAAACTATGGGAAAAAGAAAACAAGGATGGTTTGCATAAGCCATGATTTAGCACAAAACAGTTCAAGACTCCAGTCCGGGTGTATTTATATAAATTCTATTTTTGGATATGTTCGAACACAAAGTGTCCAGCTCTGACATTTCCAGCTTAGGACCTGACAGAATAGGCCCAGTACTCTATTGGATTACGGAATATGAATACTTTCTAGCTTGATGATTCCCTCTCAGAAGAAAATTTGTGTAAGAACACAATTATAAATTACCATATCTTAATTCCAAAACAATGTACAAAATTTGAACTGTTAAAAACTATTTCCATTTCTCCTTGGAAGGATAAAACCAACAGGACACAAAAAGTATAATTGTTCAAATTAACTTTTTACTTTCTAAGTTTCTAATAGTAAGAGTAGATTGAAAGGGAAAAACATGTCGGAATTGATACAAAAATTTATAATCTATGGCTTTGGCTTTGGACCTGAAAGAATAAGCCCAACACTATGATGGATTACGGATTATGAATATTTTCTAGCTTGAACATTCCTTTTCAGAAGAAATTTTGAGTAAGTACAGAACTATAAAGTACCATATCTTAATTCCAAAACAGTGTAAAAAAACTGAACTGTTGAAAACTATTTCCATTTCTTTTTGGAAAGATAAAACCAACCTCAAAATAAGCTTATCTCGCCGTTCTAAGGGTAAAATTAACATTTGTGCACAGAAAATTCATAACTTCATACCAGTATGACTTGTACTTTAATAGTAAAGAGTAATTGTAAGAATGTTCACAAAAATGGAATGTTCCTGAAAGGTGCCGTAACTTCTCTCATCTTCAGGACACCAAATGTGGTTCATTTGGCTTTACATACACTTCCGAATACGTGATAGCTTGGAATTAACAAATATTAGAAATAAAAGGAATTGAAAATATTCAAGGGTGTATTCGGACTTCCACATAATTGCATTCTCAGATATTGAGATTCAAATCAATTATCCTTCTTTAACAGTCACTAGTCAGAGGTGTATTTATTCATCGATCTTCACTTTCAGTTCGTTGTCGTGATCATGACCTTCATTAACAAAGTTAACAAGTTGAGCATGTAGGTCAACTTTCATCATCTCACTGCATAGCACAGCTTGAACCACTCCTTTCTTTGGTGCTTGAATAACGTGCTGAAGAAAATGGTTACAAATAATCTTTAATAACCACCATAACAACCACTATCAACACCAATAACACTATCATCTGCACCACCTCCTTAATCATTTATCATCGTTACCGTCATCACCAACTGAGTTTAATCTTCATAATCACCACAACCATCCACCTCAACATGATTACGAACACCACCGCAACCTTTATCAAAATTACCATACCAGCATGTTCATCACCGCACCATCAAAATCACCGGTGGAAGCCGCGATTACCATCTGAGTTTGAAGCGAAAATTATTGAAAACTGGTAACTATAGACTAAAACTAAACAAAATACTTTGTTTATGTTCTTTTGTACAAACAATTAAACTAATATTTCCTACGGTTTGACAGAAACAATTAAATATGATAGGAAGCAAACCAGCTGGTTATTTACAAAATGTGGTGGATGTAGCTCAGGGATCACCCAAGACATTTGAATCCCAAACATCGGCATACAAATCTGTCACCCTGATGACTGCCCCAGGCAGCCTCCTTTGGTATAATACTGTAAAACTTCAATATAATTTTTTCAATAACTTCAATGCTAAGTACAATATGTAAATTCTCCCAAGTATATTCGTAATTTTATTTTAAACATATCAGGAGAATTTGTTTAATCAATTAATCAAATAGCTAATTGACATTTTTTTGTCTTATCACAATTCATTTGTTTGTACAATACATTTAAAAAAGGCTATGATGTTGACAAAAAAGCTGTACTATTTAAAGGGCGATAAAGTTGAGCCCTACACTTAAAACAAATCAAAGGCTCTCTGAGCCACCTCATGGATGAAAATAAATTTTACAACAAAATAGTATTGCATTACAAAATTAATAAGCTTATAGTAATGGTAACGTCTTGAGTTTGTAAGAGGCCGAGTTCGAACTCCCTAAAATTTTTTTTTTCCTTTTTATATCATCCGATTGCACGCATGTGCAATGGATGACATATTGTGAGAGGTCGAATTTGTCACTTACTCACTCCACTGTTAGCTCGATTCACCTAAATATGGGGAAACACGCCACATATGGCCAGTCGTATTTGTTTGTTTTTGCATTAATCAATTTACCTCCAAATACACACACCATCACATAGAGCCCCGCGAACGTAGCAACAAATTATAAAGTAAGCTCGAACTCGAATACTGAAATATTTAGTTACACTTTGAATCTTCAAACAACTGCTTCCAGGCAAGATAATTTGTAAATCTATTTAAACGCTAGAAGTTGTGTATGCGTCAGAGGGTAAGTCGCAAAAGTCGTTTTCAATGAAACTTATGTATAATACCTCCAAAGTTTTAAATAAATTTTTGTTTGAAGACTTTGTCATTTGTCCCTAATTTTATTCTTTGTTTTGAGGGTCCAAATTTCCTTGTGTTACAGATAAACGCATGATTACCAGTGTTGCTGCAATTCTCGGGTTTGCTTATCTGCGAAGCTGTCGCTGGTCTTCCAGGGTGGTCTACACACACTAAGCGAGAAATTTTCATTCAAAATAATTAATAAAATTATTCTAGTTCCATCTAGTAGAAGTGGATTTGCATGTTCTGACAGTACTTTTTCTTTTATAATTTGAATTCTATAGTTCGAATTGTAATATGTCGCATAATTTTTTCATTGACAAATGCAAATGTTTTTATCAAATTTTGAAATAGTTTTCACAACTAAATAATTTCATGTTTAAAAGGAACTAATTGACAATTGAATGCAGCCCTCCAAAAGTTTGGAGTAATCTTTTCTCAGATTTTAAGCTTTGCTAACCTTAAAATTTTAATGAAAGTCGGTTGTTTACGCGCTGTATGATCTAGTTCTCGCACAGGCAGCACAAGCTATCTATGAAAAAACATAATCAAAGATCGTGTTTTTCAAAGTCGTGAAAATTGTTGAACATTTAGCAGTACTGAAAACTGCATGTTTTTTTATTGGCTGCGATGTTTTGAATAGCCTGAGAATATGGATATTGTGGTAAATGCAAACTTTTTCACTATCAAAGTCATTTAAGTCTTTCCAAAGTGAAATCGGATGACACAGCTCACAGAGCCCTTTGATTTCTTTTTAATTTCTTTATATTTATTTTTTTCCAATGTTAAAGTTGACTTCTAATATAATTTCGTATTAAAACAATAAATTTTTTAAACCACTGTTAGTGTTGCAAATAAGGCCTAATGGTAACGCCTTGCGTTTGCTTTTTGTGAGAGCCTGAGTTCGAGCCCAGGAAGGACATTTATTTCCTTATTTTTTTCTTTTTTCTACTCAATTTCTTAATACTCAATTTTTCTATTCTAATATAATTTCGTATCTTATAGTAATGTTGCTAAGTGTTTAAGTGTGACGTTATGGTAACGTCTTGCGCTTGCAGGTTGGGAGAGCTCGAGTTCGAACTCCGTGAAAGAACATTTTGTATTTGTGTTTTTTTGTTTTTTTTCCAAATTTTATGTTTCGAATTATTTGTTTATACTTCCAGTGTTTTTTCCATATATGTAAAAGTACGCCTGCATAACAAACCCATAACGTACAAAACATATTAAACCTTTTTATTTTCACAAATATCAGCATAGCCTAGTTGTTAGTGCGTCAGCTTTAGAAGAAAAAAGATCCCGGGTTCGAGACCGGGTTTGAAGTGTTTAAAAACGTAAATTTATAAGTTAATGCATATCTTAATAATCCGATTAAAAGTTCACAGAGTAGTGAGTGAATTTATCTCACTCGTAAACCTCAACGATGACTGAGAAATGGCGGAGTTTTGAGGAACGCAGATATTTCGTGAGATTTTTGATTTTCTAATTTGCGTGTTTGAGAGTTTCCAAATCGAACTTTTGTCAATAAGAACCCCTAATATTTTAGTGAAAAAATGAAAAGAAAGAAAAGAAATAGAATCTTTAATCAACTAGCTACTGTGAAGTTCATGATTTGCGTAATAATTAAAGTGTACTTCGGGAAATACGCGACTTTCTGTTGAACTATCAGTCTCATTCATATTTAGGTTATTTCTTAGAGAAGAAACAAATTCTAACCTGGGTAGCGACTTAAAGAAACTTTTGTTGATTTTCTTAGAACAAAGGTAGAATCTTTAAAGAGCATCTTGTTTCTTTGCGTCAGGCTTTCTGATATAAAGAGCTCGTTGTTAGAGTTATCGAGACCGAGGTGTGCGGCGATTATCTCTTAGATGCTTGTGATTTTTGTAAAACAGCTCTTTTGTTTCCCTTCGCACAGAGTTAACAATAATCTGTGTCAGGATGCTTCCCTGCTCTGGTCTTGATGACTTAAGAATGAAAACAAGTTCTGCTAGGCGCAAAAAAGTGGCAGTACGAGGCTTTTAAACAATACGGCGATCAAACAAATGTATAAGAGTACGAAGACCCTCGTCATGAGGAATTACAGCATAACAACAACAACGAACAACAAATCTTTATTTCGCACCTTAACATAATACATCTTATTACAATTTATCTATACAATATTTAAAACTTACTTAAAGGTGGGGTTAAAAGATGTAGCTAGTAGGTAAAAGCTAATATATATAAGTTAATTAAAAATATTTAAAAAAACATACATATATACATAAATAAATAAATAAACAAAATTTACAGAGTAATTAATGCTAGAATGCGAATCAAAACTACTTAAGGTTCATAACAATCCGTACTTGTGTGAGAAAAAATTGTATGTTAGTTAAAATAAAGTTTAATACTTAAAAATTACAAATTATAGATTCTAGGTGAAAGGGATCCATAGAGGGTTAAAGAGAACACTGTTCAGTTGATTGTGTAACAGTTTCTTAAGCTGTACAAAGAGATAAGTACATGTTATAAAAATAAAGTGAGCTTAAGGATAATCATTGTACCTGCTGAGTAAATAATTTCTCAGTTTTTTTATTGATTCATCAATGGAATTCCAAACTTTAGCTCCAATGTATTTATAATTTTAAGTTTTCCAAAGTTTGTTCTTGCTTTTGAGATACAGAAAGTGGTTTTCCTTGCACATCGAGTAATATAGTTGTGTACAGCTCTAACTTTAGTAAAAACGAACCAAACGATTCCGGTAATTTATTTGAATAAAAATTGTACACAAATAATGCATTATTGAAGAAAACGATATCAAAATATTTATGTAGTTTAAGCTTTTGAAAGAGAGGGTTAGCATGGGCATTATAATCAGTTTATTTGCACAAAGCCTTTAATGTATAGATTTGAGTTGCTTATTTATAGAATGTTCAAGCTGTCTGAAGCTCTTATTTGCAAGAAAAATGTTAGACTCATCAGCAAATAGATGCAAATCAAGTGAATTACAACAAATTTGAAAATAATTAATATAAAATAGAAAAAGTATTGCGCCCAAAACAGACCCCTGTGGTACACGACACGATACATGGAGTAAATTAGATTTCACACTTCCTAGTGATACAAATTGAAATCTATTTTCTAGATACGATTTAAACCAAATATTGGCAACACCCCTGACACCAAGCACCTCAAGCTTTTGCAGTAAAATTTTGTAATTGACAGTGTCAAACGCCTTTGATAAATCTAGAAAAATGCCACATGCGTAGGAGCCCTCGTCGACTGCCGATTGGATTTTATCAGTAGTAGAGAGAATGGCATGCAAAATTGAGTGATTTGTTCTAAAACCAAACTGCTTACTATACAAAATTTTGTCTTCAGAAATGAATCTAGTGAGACGCTTACAAACAATTCTTTCAAGAAGACGGTAAAAAATTGAAAGCAAAGAAATTGGACGGTAGTTATTGGCATAAAGCTGTAACCCTTTTTGTTAACAGGAATAGCAATTGAAATTTGGAAGTTACTAGGTACACAGCCTGTTGTAAGAGAAAGGTTGAAAATGTTCATTAAAGGTTCAGATATTTGGCTCTGAAGTAGGTTCAAAATTTTTGTAGGAATACTATATGGTCCAGATGATTAATTCCATTGTATTTTGTCTATTTCGTCTTCAACTTCACTGGGAGATGCGGGATTAAGATGAATGGAACTAGGTAAATTATATTCAAATAAGAAAGATATAGCTGGCTTTTCAACAGGAGGTATATTAGAGGATAGGTTTTGACCTAAATTTTAAAAATATACGTTAAACGTTTCAGCAATTCGTTTGCTATCAGCTTTTTCATATTCATTTATAAGGAGTTTTGAGGGAAGGCCTTTGTTGCCAGATTTAATGCTGACAATGTCCTTAATTCCCTTCCAAATGTTCTTTACATGAGATTTATTAGACTCAAAGCATGCATTATAATAATTACATTTACTGATTTTAATTAGATAGTTTAGTTTATTCCGATAAAATTTATATTTATTAAAGTAATAATGGAAAAAAAAGTATTGAACTGCAAATCAATGTCATTTCTGGAGAAGTAAAAGACCAGTCAACAGCTTGCATTTCTTCTTTTGTTAATTTTAATTTGTTTTTGGAGGGAGGAAAGCTTGTTAACAATGAAAAAGTTAGGAAGGTGGTCAGATATATCATATATAATATTTCCACTAACTGTAAAATAAATTATCAATTAGTGATGCTGAGTGATAAGTAATGCGAAGGGGTTGTAGTATGCGGGGGTTGAAAAAGTGCGAGGATAAAGTAGTTAAAAATTCATTAGTAGATTGATGTAATTCAGAATTAAGTAAGTTTAAATTAAAGTCTCCCATAATAATGCAGTACTTGTTTTCTCTGTTCATTTTCTCCAGAAAAGAATTTAGATAGTTCATAAAAGTATCAACATTGGATCGGGGATGTCTATAGATAACTCCGCAGATGATATTGTGTTTTAAATTAGTCCTGTTGAGATTGAAAGGTATGCTCTAGGAGTATAACATAAATTTTCTTTGATAAAAAAAAACAGTGCCACCAGCATTTGACAAGCTGGGTTGAGAAATAAAATTATAACCATAAAGAGAGCTATTAGACAATGACTCTTGTGATACCTTAATTTTAGTTTCATTAAGGCCAATCAATGAAAAACTATGCTTAAGTTCTGATAACATATGCGTTAACTTATCAAAATTTTCCTGTAAACTTCTAACATTAGAGTGGAGCACTGAGAAATGTTTTCCTGAGGTACAATTAGCAATCAAACTGTCATCACAAAAGTCATCAGAAATATAAAATTTAAAACTTGATTGAGTTGGAAGATTTACATCAGGATCTAAATTGGACAAGTTATTTAGACAATTAAACGTTCGGATCAAGTCAATTTGAGGTAGATCGCTTAAATCACAAAACAATTAAGAAAATTAAGAGCGTGATATACAAATATAAATACAGTTTTTCTGACATACAGATAAACGAGAATTCTAGAGGAGAACGTACAATTTTAATATACTTAACTTTTAGAATGACTTTGATTTTGTTTAAGCTTTTCTAGATCATTCCAGTTTGAGATGAAAAAAAGTAAGAAAACGGTAAGATTCTCGAGTTCTACAAACGCTATGTAGACGACACTTTTGCTGTTGTTCCTGGCATAGCCGCAGCCGAGACCCTGTTTGAAGCTCTAAACAATGCCCATCCATTAGTGTACTTCACCATGGAAATTGAAATGGGAGGGAAC
>JAOBRB020163817.1:0-12788 GCA_027575285.2 Zoanthus pulchellus
CTTCTATACTAGCAAGAAAACCAAACTAAACAGTTTATTTTTAATTAATGTGAGGAATATAATATATAATTATATAATCCATATATATATATATATATATATATATATATATTTATATTTATTTAACAGTCATGTGAGTATCCCATGAATACAATTGAATACAATGTAAGAGCTGTATAAAACGTTATTTTTTGTTTCTAAATTTAGTGTGTAGAACAAGTAATTCAGCCCATCAATGCATGATATTTTATCAGACTTCAACTGCAAACAAACTAAGAGCAATATATTTCGAATCAAAAGGTCAGTTATATGGCAGAATAACCCGGCTTTTAACAAACACATACACTTCTTATCCAATCCATATTGCCTTATCACAAGGATCAACCAAAATAGTAGACATTTAAGCCGTAAGCAAGAAATTATAACATATTTTTTATATTCTACTGCTGGCGAGAGAAGAAAGATAAGAGATCATATCACAAATTATATACAAGAAGTGTATACAGCATGTCATGTATATTATCAAAGAGTTTTACAAAACTTAACTCACCGTAAATGGGTAGTCCTCAACATTCCCAACAGCAATGGCCGCCTTATCATCAAAAGTATTAGCAGCACCGGTCAATACCTGATGCAATTTCATGGCTGATCGTGTCTGTAAGCCATTATCTCCACTCTTATGCTTCCTTCAGTACCATTACATGCAACCGCCATTTTAGTAAGTCCTTTTCTCGAGCCCAGGCCTACCCGTACGTACAAGACTTCCTTTTTAAAAAATAAACATCCCTTTTTAAAAATCTATTTTGAGCCACAAATTGCTATGATAGTGAACGGCACTGTAAGCATTTGGTCAACAAAAAAGATTTCATTATCCACTGCATTTATAAAGCAGAAGTTTGAATCTTTCTTTTTCAGTACGTACACATGCCCTAAATATGCTCTTGAATTGCTGATAGTATTAGTATAATTAATAATTTATTGATTATTGAGCAACCCAAGCTCAGTACAGTGTGTGCGATAAATTTTCAAAATTTACATTTCTTTATTTATTAAGAACATTTTTTACTTTACAAAGCATTAGTAACGTAAACTCAGACGTTGAAATGGCTTGGGATCAGCATAAAATGAAAAAGAAATTATACTACTAGAAGGTTATATGAGAATTGTAAAGAATTGCTGTCGATTGTAAAGAATCAATCAAATTGCAAAGTAATTAAACATACTTTGAAGCTTAAAAGTTGTTTAATTAATGCACAATTTTTATTTAATAACAATTACCACCAAGATCTACAATACAACTATATACAGATCTAGTAATAAATATGTAAATTATACACAGAACAAAAGAAAGAATATTTAGTAAGTATTCTTTCTTTATACGGTGTATAATTTACATATTTATTACTATTTAGAATTTAAAATGACTAGAATATGAAACACACATGATTCTCTGATACAGAGAATCAGAGAATCATGTGTGTTTCATTCTAGTCATTTTAAATTCTAAATTGTATTTCGCTCTGCACCAATGTGTATTGAGCACTTTTAAACAGCATTTTGCTATAGTTTTCCATTATCATATTTATTACTAAATTGTTTCTTTAGAAACACCGACGCAGCTCAAGCTAGTTTACCGCTAGTTAGTTTTCTCTTATATACAGATTTGATTAGAGTTGTAGGTATTAGTACATATGCACAATATTTACATTATTAAAAACAGCAATAGTATAACTGTGTATATGTCTGAGATCTGATAGCGAGATACTTCAAAAAGAAACCATATAGTTTAAACTCTCCTTTTTGTTTGTATTGATCATATGGACCAGGGTTCAAAATAACGTTCTAAAATTTTGTTTTATTTTCTAAGCTCTCTTGTTTGGTCCTAAATTTTTGCCGGCTGCTTTCGTAGCAGGTAAAATATCCTGTTTGCAAAATGGTATAAACATGTGTAACCTACAAGACAACTGTGTTGTGGCCAAGCGAAAATCGCCGGTAAGGTAAAGAATCTGCCGGATATCGCCGGCAGCCGGCCGCTATTTTGAACCCTGTGGACAATATTATTCGTTACGGAACGCGAATGCCAAATGTTCAATTTAGAAGTAGAATAATCACAAATTTATAAGATGTGTCTTAAAGATCGGCTTTGAAAGTTTTCAGCGTTTGACGTAAGCCTGGTTTCCATATAACCGTAAGAGCACCGTAACAGCCGTAAGCCGAGCCGGCCGCCGGTCGCTTAATTCTTAATGGAAACATTCAGTTCCGGTGTTTGAGGTCCCAGGGGCAATGCACCGCCGGTACCGGAAAAAGTTTCAAGAGTTGAGTTCAACTTCTTCCGGCGTTACGGTACATTTGCGGCACCCCAGGCATTTAAAAATTGCATGGAAACAGTTGCCTGGGGCAGCCGGTGACAAACCTGGGGCGTTTTTATGACATGTGACTTGAGCTGTCCATACACCACGTAGTAGGTGTTTTGTCCTTTGTTGTTGAAAGCCGTGGCGAATGCGGTGTCTGTTACCGTGGAAAACAAGAGCGTAGAAATTCCAGTGGTTTCTAATGCAACTTTGATGGATTGTATTCGCAAATATTGTTGCATTTACGATAAATCGAGTAGAGATTTTAAGGATAAGAAAATGAAAAGGAACGCCTGGGATAAAATCGGATCGAGCCTTGGGATTGCGCCAGTTACAGAGAGAACGCGATATGACAAAATTCGCACTGTTTTTTCTTATTCTCTGTCACCTCGAAGATCTTGAAATAACGTATAAAATTGCCATGCTCAACTCGGGTTTTTGAAAATATCACGGATCCAGAACCTGTGCTTCCGGTTTTGGGGGTCTTCATTCTTATTCGCCTGAATTTCATATAACTAATGAGAAGTGTAAGTTGACTTTGAAGTAAAAATCTCCAGTTAATAGCCGCCATTTTGACCTTTCGAAGAGAGCGCCAAGTCACTAATGTAATTTATGCGGCAATGCTACCGGGGACACTTTTACGGTTATTACGGTTATGGAAACCAAACTACCAGCAGTGTGCTCCAGATACTACCCCAGGCTCGGCTTACGGCTGTTACGTTGCTCTTACAGTTATATGGAAACCAGGCCATAGTTTCAATTTTAATGGAAGCGGGTTCCAGCGTTTTGGGCCTTGATAAACAATTGTGAATTTCTTAATATTTGTTCTAAAGTACGGGATTCTAAAATGATTCGCCTGCCTGGCTTGGTACGTCAATGTACTGCAGAATATTTGTGAAACATAACTATTAACTTGGAACTTTTCAGGGAGAATTTTGTTATTAATCCAGAGTATTTAGTTAACCCAGTTTGAAGCTTATATATGTTGCTGATAAGGCTAAAAAGTTTGTATTTATAGAGTATTGGTGCTGTGTTTCCATCAAACGTAGATTTCAATTTGTAATAAGTCTAACAACGCGTTACTGAAGGATAGTAAGTCTCCTTAGATTTGTCTCGTATGTACACTCACAAACTATATTTTCATAGTACAAATAGGGATATACAAGAGAGAAGTAAAGTTTAAAAAGAGTTATCTGGGACAGATAGAATCTCGGTTTCATAAATTATTCCTATAGACCTTGAGATTTTACCGGAAATTATAGAAATGTGTTTTTTCCAGTTGAGTTTTTCATCAACAAATATGTCCGAAATTCAATACTTTGTCCTCGGGTAATAGATTCGTTCATTCGTTATTTTAGCAACGAACTTTGGGTTCTTGCAAGTGGTTTATAAGTAACAACTTTGCTATTTGGAATGATACTAATTAAGAATCGCATGACTTGGGGAAAAAGTACATTTCTCATAAAAAAACCCAGTATACTTACATGTTATGCTTACTTCTGGTGCATAGATACGGCTAAAATAATATTCTTTAAGGTATTTAGCTAGTGGTTAGTCTCCTGGTCTTAAAAGGAGAAGCGGCTTGCGTGAAACGGTATCACTATCACAAATGGCGACTTTAAAACTAAACAAAAAAATGAAATAAAGCGAAATTTTACGGTAACTCTCTTCATGAAACTTTCAGTTTAATGATAGAGATTTTCAATTTCATACTGCAAAACGTTCCGCCCCAGACAGATTCTTCAAAACTCGATTAGTGCTAACACTCTACTAATTTTCTAATTGTTCCGGCTTCCTTTTTTAGTTTGGGCTAGAATTATGGATTTAACGTGTTTCTTTATTGAACTAAAAAAATTATGTAAGCATAAAAAAATTTAGTTTTGAAGTACTGATTAACTAATCTTTTAATTTTGTCGTAATTTAGTTCAGGATTCAGTTCGGAGCTCTAGATTTGTGGAATTGGGTCCAGATTTATATGTATATATACAAAATGTTCTTAAAACTTTTATAGTTTCTATAAATTTGAACTTCACCGAGTTGAGCTACTTAATGATTTTAATTGATTTATTTAATTATTTATCCCATGCCTTAAAAATACAGCCAATCAGAGGTCTGGAAAACCGTTGCATATTCTACAGTATCCAACGGGTACTGAATATTTCATCCGGCTTCCCCGCCATTAATTGCGAGCAACTATCTAATTGGCGCTAAAACTGTGTGCGTACGTTTCCGAAAAAGGCGAAATGAGTCTCCATAAATGTTTACAATGGTTTCAATTTAGATTCATCAGTGTTCACCAGAGCTTAAAACGTCAGCACAAACTGCAGGTTTCGTTCTTCGACTTCGTTTTCCACGCGGGCAAAAAATTGATTAGTAGTGGTATTTTTAAAGGCATGGGGAAAATGAGTGTATACGGAAAATACCAGTGACACGTGGCATATTCCACGGTATCCCACTCGAAACCATTGCAAAACTATTATATAGCCTAAAGGCTCGTGTATATATGGAAAATACCAGTGACACGTGGCATATTCCACGGTATCCCACTCGAAACCATTGCAAAACTATTATATAGCCTAAAGGCTCGTGTATATACGGAAAATACCAGTGACACGTGGCATATTCCACGGTATCCCACTCGAAATCATTGCATAACTACTATACATACAAGTTATAAGGTGTATTCCTAACTTAGCGCGTTCAAAAACAATAGGGGACTTTAAAAACTTGAGGACTGGAGCAATGACGACGGAGGTTGTGAAAAATATTAATTCTCGCTTAGTTTTTCCGTTTTAGGTCATCGATAAATTTTAATTCCCTTTAGACTTTGGATGAGATTCTCAAACATTGAAAAGTAAAAGGTTCGTTCTCGAAGGCAAACTGAAGGATTGTCAAGTTTTGTTGTTTGAACTCGAAAAGTGGCCTTTTTGCAACGTATATCAATGATGGTGAGTAGCTGGTCAACTTGCGGCATTCCAACGTGTAACTATTGTGTTTTGTAGTTAAGGCTATTGTTTCTTGCCCGGCGTTCGCGTAGTCATTCCCGTCCTCGAGACTTAAAGTACTTAAACAGTACTAAAACAGCGCCTAAATTATGGCTTCTGTGTGTTACATTTTAAAACGCCATGAAATCCTGGTTTATAAATGAAATAAAACGTGTTCCTTGACACGTCTTAACGGATGATGTCACTGACTACTGCAAACACATTAGTGCATGCATGCCGTAGAAGGAAAATTATGAAAATTGGACTGAAGTACTTGTACGTAAAGTAACAACTAAACTAGCGGTTTCTATTGAGAGTGAAGTGCTGCAATATCCGAACTGCAAAATGTTTTTATACGGATAAAAAGTATTAAAGAGTCGTTATTCATAGCCAATCCTACCGCATGGATAATTTTTTATCTATTTATTTCAAGTAAAAGTTCAGTCTAAAATTTATGAACAAATATAAATCAAATATGGACATACACAAAACATGAAATCAGCATTAGAACGAATATATATGCACATTTTATTTACAAGAACAATTCAGTATTTATAAAACATAAACTCTATAAACTAATTGCGATTCTGAGCCGGTAATTCCACATAAAATCACGTCTCTCTCCCAGATCAAAATATTATTTGTATCGCGATACATCATAAAATCACAATAAAAGAAACTATCGTTAACCTGCTAAACCACAGCACTAGCTCGATTTGGAGAAAAATTCAGAGAAATCGTCACTGCTTTCAACCAGGGTAATTTTAAATCGACAAAACCAATAATCAATAAAAATCGATATTAATCGTTATCAATCGAAACTAATTAATTGATTAATATTGGTAATCGATGAGTAATCTCGAGATTTGTGACCTTTTATCGATTATTAAACGACGGTAATTATTATCGACTATATGACTACATTTTTATTGTGTCTACTGCACATACACAGGTAGACATTAAGACAAGAAAAACTTTATTATCTTGTCGATATGCAATCGCTAATCAATAAGTGATCTTATAATTTCTACCAATCACAAGTGAAATCGCACGAAGGACTAGCGTGCGTTAGAGTGTGATTTCCGATAAGGTCTATAGTCCGTACGTGTTTTTTATAATCAATTGAAAACATGGATTTCTTATTGCAGTTTCCCCCTTATAAAAGCAATATGCACCAAAACAAGGCAGTAGACACATGTTCGCAATGCGTACCTATTTTCCTTAAAGTACAATTTCTTTTAATCCTTGGTGTCTACGGATCGGAAATATTGGAAATGCCGTAATCGATGGTCTTCGACGATTTTCTGTGAAAAGCGAAAGTAATCGATGATACTCAATTCAATTTGATAATTGATAATAATCGATATTTCACCGTGTGACTTTCGACCAATCATCGATTACCGCCTAATAATCAATATTAATTGACTAATTTTATCGATTCATCGATTAGCTAATTAATCATTGGTTTTCATCGATTAATTACCCCGGGTTTCAAGTACATGAAATCTCTTTCGGTTTAAAACACGATCGATTCACGGTCTCTGTTGTCCATGTCAAATATCACACAAATTTGCATATTAAGAAAGCTGAAAAACTCATAAAAGCACTTTTTCCTCTAGAAATGTTGCTAAAGCGACCTTAATGAATACTTCATCGAGTAAATAAAGTCACATTCAACATAGCAAACTTTGCTGGAGACAGGAAGAAACGAAGGCAGCCGCTGATTACGTATACAGTACTGCAGGCGCTAAAACCAAAATTGCTATTGCTAGCTTTATAGCTTGACCACGAAATCGACCATTCGTCGACCCATTCGTCCAGAATACATTGTGATAAACATGAGGGAAACTTTGTGTAATACACGGCTTAGGATTCTTTATTTTCTTTATGATATCAGAGTTTACACGCTCAACGATAACGTTGAATTCGTTCTACGATAGCTGACAAAATGCAACGCCTCGACAGGTTTTGCTTCTTCTTGTTTATTTGATAAATTACTCTCGTTTTCAAAACTAGTTCTGCTGCTTTTCAAAAAACGCAACCATAAGTGTATATCTTCAAATAAAATGCTTTCCGCCATCATCTATCAAAAATGTTGGCAAGAGGAATGACGGTGGCAAAAAAACAATAAAAGCTAAATCCTTTTAAGCCTAGTGGCCCATGAGGCCGGCGCTTATTTCCGGTTTCTGTAGTGCTAAGCGGGAGTCTTTGACTCCCCTAGACGGGACACTAATCCATCGCAGGTTAGCTCCCAGCAGATGCCGGTACTCATTTACCTACCCCGGGAGGATGGAAAGCTGAGTTGGATTTGACGGAAAAGAAGGTCACACAAATTTTAGAATCTATGCAGACTGCAGGCATCGAACTGAGACCTTGTGACTGCAAAGCAGAGATGTTACCAACTGCGCCAGCCATGTTCGCCCATAAAGCGCGCTTTATCTCTATATTTTATTTGAGCAACAAACATACTTTTCTAGATATGGGTTTACCGGCATGATAAATCACGCAGGATGTTGGGAGAACACCAGAAAGGTTTGTAAATCCCGAGCCAAAGACGAGTTTAGTTTACAAACCTTTCAAGCCATTCTCCCAACATCCTTATTGGTTTATTATTGCAGTAAACCCATAGGAAAGTATGTTAATTGCTTTTATGAAATAAAAGTGGGTTTACCGGCATAACAAACCACAGCTATCTAGCCAATATTAACAGCGCGCGTACCATTTTCTTTGTTTTATAAACTCTGATATAAGACACGGGTTTTTGACCAACCACAGCACAAGAAGATCCTATACTATATATATTAAAAATAATTCTAGAAATAAAAATGTCGAGTGTTTGCGTTTTGTTTCTTAGGCCATTCTGATTAATAAAACCAATAATATAAAAATAAAATTCTATCAAAAAACACAAACGTTTTCATAAAAAGTTACTTTGGTCAATTCGCATTTTGTCCTAATTTATTGTGTTTAAGAAAAACAATTGAGGAGAAACTGCTGCCTTTGTTCTAAAAATAAAATCTGCAAATGGTTAGATCTAGACTTTCCCACGTTCAGATAGGACGTTAAACCGTACGTAAGCCCTCGGGGATTATATCTATGTTTATGTGTATGTATGTCTGTCATGTGAAACTCTCCCTCGAATTGAACGTGCTACGGAAAGACAAGACTATGAGACTGACGAAATTTTAGTAAAGTTTTGCGAGAGCCAAACTTTTAAGTTTTAATGGACCAGTGGCCATTCCTTACTGAATATTTTAATCAAAATTAATTACACCTTTACGTAACATATCCATAACCATAACCAAAAGCTATCCCAAATCTTTATTCGACAATATCAAAGCCTAATGCTAGTTTCAGTGTTGGCGGCACAGGGCAGGGGGGCAGGGGGGAATGTTGAAGCCCTTAATTATTTACGAATGTAATTCTTGTAGCAAAATGTACAAATATCGGTATAGAGTATGCAAGAAATAGCGTCTCAGAGGGGATAGAAATTCAAAATTTTCCGGGGGAGCATGCTCCAGGATACCCCTAGCTTTTTCATGCCTGCGGCGCTCGCTGTTGGACGTCGGGCCTTCGGTGGCCGAAATCCTACCTTTCCCCCCCCGTTCCAATCAAAATTTGCTGCCGCTCCGCCGCTTCTATAATTGTAACCCTATACCGGCTCTTAAAAGACAGAACGAATAAAAATAACCTAGCTTAGTCTGCGTAGCGGCCCAGTTGCGCTGGGGAATGGGAGGACGAGATGTATTCCGCTCTCTCCCGCCCCAAGCCCTAATCGGTAATCCTAATGCACCGCTACGCAGGCTAAACCTAGTTCGAAACAAATAACCTGGGTTGAAAAAAAAAACAACCCGAGGTTATTCAGTTAAAAATAACCTGGCTCGAAACAAATAACCTGGGTTGAAAAAAAAAACAACCCGAGGTTATTCAGTTAAAAATAACCTGGCTCGAAACAAATAACCTGGGTTGAATAAAAAACATCCCGAGGTTATTCAGTTAAAAATAACCTGAAACAAAAAATAACCTGCAATATATATAAGTCTATCATGAAACTTTTTTGCTATATCATTGTGGCGTCTTTTGTATTCATCCATGCAAAAGGACTAAAACTGTGCTAGATGTTTTCGCTATTTGCCTAACCCCTTTCAAATATCTAATGACTTATCTGCTATAGAAGTGAAGCAGGTGGCTGTGATTTATTTACCTCACTAACACTGAGAAGGTATAAAACTGCCTCGCCTACAGGAGCAATTTTTTTGTGACTAGTTTTACTGGCAATTTTCATAATTATGAATTTATATGTCTTGTGTAACTAGTTTTCATGTGGCAAATAAAAATTGTCAAATACAAAGAATTGTCCGTGTAGACGAGATATCTTATATATTAGAACTGGCAATTTTTTGATGTCTTAAATCTTTTGAATTGTTGTTCTATTTCGTGTGCGTAGATGGGTAAAAATAGGCATGTATATGAAATTTCACACTTAAAAATTGCTTGTGTATTGTGTAGCTATAGAAGGGGCTTTATTACTCCGGCGATATTGTACTGATAACATAAGCAAGAAACAAATTCTACGATTTGCTGGAAAAGAAAAATGAAAGTTATTCACCTTTTCTTCAGACTATATGCCTAATGAACATCCGTTTCAGTTTTCACGTTCAAATGTTATGAATTAAAAAGGTCTCAGATATCGTTTTGAGGTTATTTGCTGATTGGCGCCAAAATTTTTCATTCATCTCTTATTTCAGTTGTTCAGTGTAGCATACTCAGTCGTTGCGTTCAAGTCAAATCAAAGGTAATTTGTATTATTTTTGTATTAATCTTACTTCCCAATTTGTGTATAAGATATATTTGAACTCATTTCAGCTTGTGATAATAGAAGAATCTGAACGGAGTCAATGCCTTGTAACAGATTCGTTGTAAAATTGAACAATTGAGTTTGACAGTTGGCACTCGAATCAAAATCCACCAGCCATTCGGTATTTCCAATCTGATCGCTAAGTTTGTTCTCCGAGTAACAAATTTCGGTTACAGTAATCAGAAAAGGTAAATTATTTTTATTTTATTGACACATCGACACAATAAGACTAAGTGCAGTGTTGATCTTTCTGTAATTTTCGATTTGACAAACGTGAACCTTTTACACGGTTCCGTCTGCCCGTCTGACTTGAAAATGAAAATATCACGTATTGTTTTATCACGTATGTTATAATGCTTCTACTTACCGACTTTAAAAGAATACTAAACCGAAAACTGACCTCTGAAAGTTTTAGTTAACAAATTATTCTGTATTCTGATCACTAATATTTTCTGAATATGAAAAACGGTTAAACTCGTCTTGATAAGTACGTAAGTGAGTAAGGCGAAAACTGTCTGCGCGACAAAGCACGACCGGAAGTAACAAAACAATCACAGTTTCACTTTACACCTGAAAGTGGTTAACTCATACTTAGACTTTCTACGTATTTCAGAGTTATTTAACTTTTATAAAAAATTTAACTATTTGGAACTTTTTTTCACACAATTATTGTTATATTTTCTGTTTACTGTTTGCTAAATAATTAATTTACTGGCATAATTTTGGATGTAATTGTAAAATACATTAGGTGGTAAAGGAAGGGGTGGGGGTGGGGGTGGTGAATCACGGTTCTTCTTAAAGCCTTGCTTCTCTAAAACTTCCAAAATCTCTTTAGTTTTTCTCCGTTGTAAAGTCGGTCTCATCCGAACCCTTATTGATAGAATTTTTAAAATTAACAATGTATCATCCGGCCTTCATAGTGATTGTAATCAATTTTCGCATACTCTCAAGCCTAATTCTTTTCCTTCACACATTATTGAGAAAATAATTAAGCAGTATCTAAATAAATCTTAATTTAAGTTCAAAGCCGCAACGTTTATGCTAGAGAAATTAAAGTTGTCTAAGACTACATTTTTCCATTTGTAACTAAAACTTTAACAGCTGTCGCAATTTCGCGACCAATCGACATCTCCGACAGCTAATAAAAAAGTGTCCGCCAGAAGCTTTGCGCCTAGAATTTTACAACCAGTCGGAAAAATGCGACCATGAACTTTTTTTAATTTTGAGCCCTGATAAGGCAGACGACTGTAACGTCTCACGCGTTATAGTAGTCTGGTATAAAGACGGAACGTCATAAACTAGGACGCATTTAATGATTTATGCATTAACCCTTTAACTCCTAAACCGGCCAGAACCGGCCTTAACATATGGTACCGAGTTAAAGAGTTAAATCTTTCATAAACAAAAAAATCATGTTTCGACTTTGGTTTTAAATCAACCTTTAGTAGTTTCTTTAAGTTTGGAAAGGCAATGATGCAATAATAAACGGTCATTACTGCAGAAAGTCCTTAGTTGAAGTGCAAAAATTGAAAACAAATACCGTTTTGGGTCATTTTTGGAACGGGAAAATCAATGTTTGGCTATGGATTTTTTGATGAAATTTTCATTCCCAGCAAACAAAACAGCTTTCACAACAAAATTCAGACCTAGTACTGAGATATTGTGTAGTTTTTTAGCATTTTGTAAGTTTACGGATCGAGTTACAGCTGTCTATTTGTGCCAATCTTGCCCCAACGTGTTTCCCGCTATTTGCACGACCCAAATGCATTCTGGGAAACACAAAAATTTTGACCAGGACAGACAGCATTTCCTGCACTAATTATTTTTTAATAAGTGTAGAGCCTCCACGGAGTTCTGCCAAAATGTTATGCCTGTAGTGTTCTTCAGTCGTCAAAACGTCCAAAAAATGCATTGGCAGCTCAGTGAATATGCCTCTCTTCGAGCTTCAAAGTCAACTTCTTTTGGCGCCTGTGGAAAGCCACCGAGAGGAAATATCCGTAAAAATCGCTAAAAAAAAGTGACTCCTCGCTGTTTTTTTTCAGCAAGTAAGCTCAAATGCTACCTTCAAGCTTCATGATGCTATCCAGTAGTGAAGAGAGGCAAAAAAGGCTCCAAAATGAGCAAAAATCCACTTTTAAAGGCTGCTACAGCAGCGACAAGACACTTCAACGATACCATCACCTCATAAACTGAAAACACGATCCCTGACACTGGGGACTACACAACGTGGGATGTTTCCATGGCAATGCCTTATATGGATTAGAGAAAGCCAATTGATGGTTTTCATACAAAAAATCGTTCAAAATCGCAAAACCTCCAGGGGACAATTAAGGGTTAACTCGTGTCCAGTGTCTTCCGAGAGTAGAGCCTAGTCCTTTTTTCAGAAAAATCAGAAAATACTTTTTATAATAAGGTTGTCTACTTTTGTGCGTCCCGTTTTACACTATTTTTATTTTTACTTTATTTACTTTGCAATTTGTGATGTGCAATTATGTGCAAAAACAATGTGACATGATAAATATAGATTACTTAATAGAAAGTGCGACGTACGGATTTTTATTCACGAGTCGCAAAACTTGGAAAACGAACGAGTGA
>JAOBRB020163926.1:0-12788 GCA_027575285.2 Zoanthus pulchellus
CAGGAAGAATTCGATGAAAGTAGCGATGAGGAGGGTGATGTTAGTAACAATGATGACATTTCACAAGATCAGCAAGAAAAATTAGGAACAACAACAAATTTTCTTTTTGGAGTAACGTCACGATATGGAAGGGCGGTGAGATTTAATAATCGACTTTTGTTTAATGTGGCCGATCAGGCACAGAAACTACCCGCCCTAAGACTGGGGGTAAGGAAAAGCCTTAACTATGCCCTGGTAGAGCTATACTTCAAACGACGAGCTTTACGGAGACCTGCCTAGCGCACGGGACAAGATAACACCAAAAAGGATGTAGCTTGCTGGATGGCCTGGCCATAACGACATAATAATACTGTTTTAAAAGGTAAATTAGATTCCAGGATTTTAAAAACTGGGAAACGTACTAAATTTTTGGATTCGATGTTTTATATGCGGTTTTCGGATTTGATCAAAATTATTTGCGATTTTTCGGTGGTGGGTAAATTTTTGTGCGGTTTTGCGGTTTTTAACATGCCCCAACGCCCTCCTCAGTTTAGGCAGTTGGCCACAGTCAATCGACGTTAATTCTAAACCGTCAAGAAAAGACAAAGTTTTAAGTCAAGCTGTAGTCCGCATACCAAAGTAAGTCCAAATTTGCTTGTTTTTTAGTGTTTTCAATGAACATAAGTATCAAAGTCAGCAAAATCTCTTAGAATCAGTTTTAATAAACAAATCTGCCAAGACCTAGTTTTATTCATTTTCAATAGTTCCAAGTGTTGCTATAATCACATTACACTTAATTTTATTTAAGTCTTATCAAATAAAGTTTTTTTGTCTTTCTTCGTCTATTTAGTAGTAACTAGATTTTCAGTCGGCATGCTAAAACACTTTTGAATCAATTGTGTTTACAAGTTATTACGATACTTTCTAGCATTATTCTAGTATTTGTAGTTTTGTAATTATTGCATGTTATATTATTCTATTATTTTATTTAGTAAAAGTTTTAAATATTTTTAATCAATTAATTTGTATTATTTTGTAGTTCTAATTAGCTTAAAGTAGTTTTTTGTATTTTATTGCTATTTCAGCTCGAACCGACCTCAGCTATCAATTTATATTGAGTGAATTGTTAACACCTTTGGTATAAAAATTATGTCATCAGCATAAACAACATGGTATATTTATCTTCTCGCAATTAAATACTGAAATATTTCGTCGCGGTCGTTTTTATATCTACTACACCTATCTACGCTAGTGAATGTTCCTCCTGCTCGGATTTTATGTAATGATTTTCTGTCCAGTGGAGTTACAGGCCCTAATATGGGAATTTTTTCAAAAATATATTTCTCATATTGGCTCCATGGCTGAGCCACTCTGCGCCACTCCGCCAATATGAAATATATTTTTCCCAGCAAGCCGACAATGTAATATGGTATCACCGGCTTAGAATCGCAATTAGTTAATATTATCAAGTTATTCTTGTGTGCAACAAAAATAATTTTGAACCTTTAGATTTCATACTCACCTTAAGTTTGGATTTTGGTAACAAATTGTTTTTATATTCCGAGAACATATTTTCGTCTGAGCCATATATTCTAGTTGACATTCATTAAAGCAATATTAAGAACCAAACTTTGTTCATAACAAACTATTCACTTTCAGTAACTAAATAATTCATAATGGCATTTTTTCTATATCTATATTATACAGATAGAAACTTAAAACCAGGTCAGATTGGCGCAATCTGCGCGGGAATAATTGTAGGAGTTGCCCTAGTAGCTAGTCTGCTCCTGCGTGTACGTCAAATTGGGTCCAGCTCAACCAAGCCTCTATCAGGTACGGAAACGCCAAGGCCATTGATTTAAAACATGGGAGAAAGTTGTTTATAATCAGTGCACTCTAATAAAAATGTCCGTTCATTTTAATCTTTCGGGTTTAATCTAGGGTCTTACCAATACTGCTAGCACTTTTTTGGCGTTATTTGGTTTTGCGAGAGTTTTACACTTTAGTCCAAAAACACTTCAAGTATTATTTTGTACAATTTTGTGTTAAAAAGTATAATCTGAATTATGTCGTCGAGAGCCTCCCAGATGCATTTTGATTTTGCCCTCATTTTAGTCAAAGGAGCTGAGAAGGCCTGAGAAATAGGTTTGATAGGTCAGCGAGTGTCATATTGGTACCCATTCCGTCAAGATGAAGTCACTTTGCAATTGTAGAACAACGGAAGGGGTATAGCTCATTTAAGATCAGGATCAGGTCGACAATTTGCAAGCAAGTGAATTGACCCAGCACAATAGGCGATGATTGACTTCTACAATTTGTAGTTATGAATAATTTATAGAAAACCTACATCGCTGCGTTGAAATGAAGGGAAAAAAACAAACAGTTACGTTTTGTTGTTGAAATAGGTCTTATCATGGTTTTTGCCGCCATCGCAGCGACTAGGCAAAGTGGTTCAAAACATAAAATTTTCGATTTATAACTTTTGTAAAACTAAAGTGAAATTTAAGATACTTGATGCCGAACTTTTATACAAACCCTTATATTTTGAGCCATTTTGCCTACTAAACAAATTGGCGGCGAAAGCCGTGATAGGGCCTATTAAAAATGTAACTGAAAATCTGAACGAGTATTTTTAACCTAAAACCAAAAAAATATTTTGAGAAATTAGCATTAACTTTTTACAAGCACTATTGGTAAGAACCTTATCTAATTATATTGTTTGTAAACTCAGAATAATAACCAACCAATTTTAAATACTAGGTTGCTATTTCATAATTGTGCTTTAGAGGTTCAAACCTAGGTATAGAGATGGCCCATTCATTGCTGGGTTCAGAATTTTACAAATGGTAGTTTGTGTAGAATTGATAATGAGGGAATACTTTAGTCGAGCCGCTAAGGGATGAAATTTTTGAAACCTAAAAACTTGAAGGATTTAAAGGTTGATAGCTGTTGAATTCGGAAATGTGTTTTATATTAGTATTCTGGTACAATGTAAAAGAAAAATAAATCGAATCTTTAATAGAAATTACTTTAAGACCGCATTGCATGATTTGGGGCAGATGCAGGTGTATTTTGCAGATTGTTGGTTGCAGACCACGGCTACGATATACTGGGTGAGAGGAAAAACATATATAGCCAACTTTTCTATGATGGTGGTCATAAAAACTTTTCATTCGTACAGGTAGAGTAGTTTTCGGGATAGGGTAAGGCTTAGTTCACAGTTGCCAAATCTTACGCATTACGTGTCGAACCCACGCTTTTAATGCAACCTCACGCCTGTCCGACGCATTTGTTCTAATTCTCACGCATTTTCAAAAAAATATCTTTCAAATTATGATCATTTCAAAATTAAATATAAAAAATTTTAACAAACACGTTATCAGAACTATAAAATTGACGATATGATTCACAAATCTCATTTGAAATCTTTTTAATTATACATACATCAAGTGCATATCGATTGTCTTGCCAACGCCCCATTTACACAAGACACTACAAATAGGGTCAAAATTGCTGCTTGACGTCTAAGGAATGAGAAAATCGCAAAAATCCCACATATAACTTTTGAAAACGTAACAACTATGCTTATAGTTAGCTATTGGGTTAGGACTAGGGTTTAACATTTCAATGAATTTACTTCCGTCGACCTAGTCAAGTGTAGTTGCGTTTGACATTTAACATCCTGCAATTTACAATTGCTGATCTACTAGATATTTAATAATCACATATTATTGTTTATGATGATGAACGAACAATAATTACAGCAGCAAACATAGTATATGACATTATATTTTTTCTTGTTTAAACAGAGTAGGGGGGAGAAGGGTTCGGAGTGTGCAACCCCCATAACCGAAGCCCTGGATAATTATAAAAATGACTATGAAGTAAGAAATGTTTTTGGGTTTTTTGAAGAGATTATGATTTTATATATTGTAGAGATAATTACGCGGCTGGGAAAATTGAAGTTCTGTTGCAAACACTACGAAGCAAATTGGGAAATGTTACACACAATTTTGTTTGCTTCAATACCGAAAATATGTGAAGAACTAATTAAAAATTCAACTTATTCAAATTAAAAATAGTTTAGAACTTGATAAAATAATTTCCAAATAAAGATAAAGTATTGTTCTTGTAAAACATTGAATATGAATTTCATGCTGTGTATCAGAGTGGAGATACGAGCAAAACTGACAATTTTCTCCCATGTCGCTTATGATGGCTTGCAAACAAATTTATGTCACACACACGAACAACTTGATACATTAAATGAATAATGAACTAGCAAGTCATCAGCTTCGGGTTGAGGTTTTTGGCGCAGTTGGTAAGATCTCTGCTTTCCATCCACAAGGTCCCCAGTTCGACTCGGGCGAGATACGAATAATTGTGTGACCATCATTTCCTTCTAAACCAACTCACCTTTCCATGTTACAAGGTAGGAAAATGAGTACCAGCGTTTGCTGGAACCTAGCCTGTGATGGATTAGTGTTTGTCCAAGGGGAGTAAAGATTTTTATCCGCTTAACACGATAGAAACCGTAGATAAGCGCCGGCCCCCCATGTTTTCCTTTGATTTTCTATTACTTAAAGCAAATTCGTTTTGTTGCAGAAGCCCAAGTGTTTGTATCATACAGTCGGGCTGACTACCAATGGGTGAATGAAAATCTGCTACGGTTAATGGACCGTCACAACATAACTTACCTTATCGACTACAAAGATTTCGAGCCTGGAAGACCATGGATTGAAACGATGGTCGAATGTATCCAACGAAGTCATAAAGTACTTGTCATAATGTCCCAAGAATACATGAACAGAAAAAATTGTCTGGCAGAGTTGCAGCAAGCAATGTACTGGGCCCGTGTAGGTACAAAATTGGTTGTACTTAGAATCAACAATGTGGATAAATGCACACTGCCTGGCTCTATTAGAAATCGAACCTTCATTGATTACGCAGATAGGATAGAAAGACAAACGTGGAAGAAAAGATTGGTGAACATTCTAAATACTGCGAGAACTGCGAGGATGTCAAACCAGCCTCAAGTTTCCATCAAGTTTTCAAATAGCGATACATTATGCGAAACGAAGGTCTAGACAAATTGACAAACTTAAATAACATTTTTCGTTGAAAGTCAATGTGTTACGTACAAAAACAAGGTCAAGGAAAGACGAAACAGAAGACGGATTGACAATTCAAATTCTTTTTATTATTGTTGTTGTTTGTTGGTTTTCTTTTATAACCCACGGACGATTTTCTAGAAGATTGTAGATAATTTTTGATGATAACATCACATCTGATTGGCCAGTAGGTATGTCATATATATAAAAATAGAGGCACAAAAGAGTAGAGTAACTGTCAACATGCGTCATATGCCAAATATTTGATTCCATGTCAAAACAAAATTAATATGACCACCTCAAGGGTTAAGGCCTGGGTCTGGCTATTAAAATAAAAAGACTAACAACGTTTTACATTTCCCTTATTACTGCATTATTTTGCATAAAACTTTGGGCTGTGCTAATATTCGGTATCCTCAATCTTTTGAACTTAATTAACATATCATTAATTGATCACGTGATTTGTCACGTGATTTGTCACGTGATTTTGTTACCAACTTTTAAATAAATAAAAATAGGGTTAGTAAAACATAACTTCTTAAAAATTTTTTTATTATCTTTGTTTCAAGTGCTTAATAATCTTGCCATTTCGGCATAGTTTGGGTGATTTCATAAAAAATTTATTTCTTCTTTTGATAACTAAACAGCTCTTAATTGCAAGTTTCAAGTTCGTTGTCCATTTTAAATTTAAGCATTTTTTTAACACATTGAAAATCAATCTAAGCCTAGGCTTAGGATTTGATTTATTTTGGATTTAGTTTTAGTTCAAGCGTGTTTTATCACCCCATTTTTATTTGTTTAAAAGTTGGTATTAACATCACGTGACTAGTCACGTGATCATTTAACGATATGTTATGGCTATTCAAAATATTTATAATACCAAATACTGTCATAGTGCTATGTTTTGTGTGAAATATTGCTAAAATAAAGGAATTATAGAATAAAATGTTAGTTTTTTTATTTTCATAGTCTGACCAAGGCCTTAACATTAACACCCTTGAGACGGCGCCTAACAAGAACATGCTTGATGAAACAAGAATAACAAACATATGAAAGGTCGACGTTGGAGAAAAAAAAACATGATAGGTAACATAAGTAAGAAGACTTTAAATATATCGGGTGACAACTCGCGGTGTTCTAAACGAGGAGAGAACTGTGTATGAGTTGGGGACGCAAAACGTCTATGGATTGTTGTACGCCTCCTGATTAGCTCAGTTGGTAAGGCGCCAGTCTGCTTTGCAGGAGGTCTCGGGTTCGAATTCCGGCTGGACCACTATTCAGGGTCTTAAATTTACTGAGGAGAAAAAGCTGCTTTTGCTCTAACATTTGCAAGTGGTTGGACTTTCGCGTCTTCTCGGATAAGGACGTTAAACCGTAGGTCTAGTCTCTCGATCACTTTGTCGAGGGACAAGAAAAGAACCCACACACTTATCGCAAAGAGCATGATTGTGATCCCGGTGTTGTGGTCTGTTTCTTCCATTTAGGGTACTTCTTATCGACTGCCAAGCTGCGCCATAACATGTGAGCCACCCCAGCGGACTTTTCAAAGACCCTAAACTTTCTGAACCCAACTGTATATGCTTGCAAACGGGTTCTGAAAAGCCCTAAGAAGAGAACTTGAATATGTATTGTAATGTATGGTATGCCCCTCATTTCTTTGCGTCTTTACCTAAAACCGTTACTTTGTTGACCCACACTAAAAATCGAGTGCATATAATTATTATCAAACAGAAGAAACAAACGGCTGAATTTAAAACAGTGTACACTAGATACCGAATAACAAACCGTTCGAGTAAATTGACCCTGGTGCTGACAACTGGTAAGAATATTGCCTTTTGGCTGTATAAGAAAAACAACTTGGAATAGTAACTATTTATACGACTAAACAAAAACAATAAGGCCACTTAAACTTAAAATTCCGCTTTATCATCAACGCTCGAAATGGGACGAGCAATGATGGTGTGAGGACGCCAACCGTTTGCTTCCGACAAAAAAATCGTTTTACTTAATGTAAGAGCAAGGAATAGCGTAATATTTCAAAAGAAAAAGCAGAACAAGCTCTTCGGGATGTGACAAAACACCACCAAAGAAGAACAAGCAGAAAGAAGACCTTTCTTTAGTATATTCTGAGACTGACGAGAGTACACTTATCGACGAAGCACTAGATATGGCTCAAAGTTTGGGCAACAAGTTAGACCAAGTTCTATCCAAGCTTGCATGATTCATTGGAAACACAAGTTGCTAAAAGCCATAATGAAGTGTCTGAGATAAATAAACGGATAACGGAGGAAGTAAATAGACTCGACGGTTAAAATGCCAATCTCGAAGAAGGAGCAAACTATGTGACCTACGATGTCAACGATTTGAAAATGTAGTGCTACCACAAGGGATACAACCAATTTATGCACATAAATTACCATAATTAAAATAAATAAACTTTTGATGGTATAATTATTTGTCACATTATTTATTACTAATCATTAAAAATTTTTTTTATTTATTTTTATTAATTCATTTGTCACATTATTTATTATTAATACTTTATTTTATTATTTATTATTATTTATTATTTGATTAATTATTAGTTATTTGTTTTATTATTTATTTTATTATTTATTATTTATTTATTTATTTGTTTATCAAGCATACTGTTATGGTACTGTGGTACCACGTGTTGAACCATTTTTCTGCTTCCATATTTAATATCTGTGTTAGGTTGGCTATATATAGGTGAATGTGGAGAGTGTCTTGCGTTTGTGGGAGTGTGGGAGACACGACGGCGCATGCTCAGTTGGAACACGATGGAAAAAAACAGTAAAATATGACGTCATAGAGCGCAGAGCGGCTTGTACTTGTGGTAGGTTTAGAAAAAGGACACCACGGCGCATGCTCAGTCTGGAACAAGATGAAAAACATTAAAATATGACGTCATAGAGCGCAGACCGGCTTGTACTTGTGGTAGGTTTAGAAAAAGGACACCACGGCGCATCCTCAGTCTGGAACAAGGTGGAAAACATAGCCCTCTCTTTCGCTATAACATGTCTTATGACGAGAGAGAAGGATGTTGTCTTGTAAAAGGGTTGTTGGCTAGATATAGGTGAACATAAAGACTTTCTTGTGCTTGTGGAGCGTTTTTAACACGACTGCGCATGCTCAGTAGACCCCATTTTGGTTTATAAAGTGTGGAAAGTTATTTTGTCTTTCATTCTGAACTATGGTTCTGTCGAAAAGCATCATGGAAAAATTTCAGGCCGATGAAGCGTTGAAAAAAACAAAGCAACGAAACAAAGGGTTGAAAAATCATACAGCCAAATGTTTGAAAAAAGTCGGTGAAGATCTGGAAAGAGGTCACGGGTGTATCGAAACAGCGGACAGATTATGCTTGAAAATGGTCAAAGTACTGGCGAAAGCGGACACGTGCATGAATCCGACGCATGCTCAACTGAAAGAAAGTAACGAAGACATCAAGACATCAAGACATAAAGCCTTATGCTTCCAAGTGCAAGACGTGTTGTTTCAGACTATTTTTGGCAATGACATGGGCCATGCTAAAAATAACATGAGATTGCTAAAATTTCCTGGAGCGGGAAGAGGAGGATGACGTCAGTGATGATGAATCGTCATGTTAAAAAGCAAGGATTAGAATCTAAGCGCACATTTTTTGTGACACAGTCAAGATGAACATCGAACTCTTGGTCGTGTTGAGAAGGTGGAATGTGGATTGCTACGATGTGTTTGTTCAACGTATGATGCAAGATGAGGACCGATTGAGTATTTTTACAGAGATTCAATTTTATTGTCATTGCTATCGGCATACCAAGGAAGCAAGACCCGTACATGTTATTATAGAAGCCATTTGCCGCCTGTGGAGTTGGGTTTGCATTACCGAACGAACGCATGACAGAAACAAAGGCAAGCGCGATGCTGAAGGAAATCTTCAGATGGAACACTTGTACAATACATTGGACGAAGTGGAAGACGAGTTTCATGAATTGGATGACATGAATTACTGAATAAAACTGTATGTGTGTGTCAAACGTCATTTTAGTGCTAGACATGGAAGAGAAACGAGTACAAGCCCGGCTGCAAATCTATGCCGCTCTCGTCAAAATTAAACTGGCGATCAAACGTTTTCTTAAAGTTCACGAAAATAAATAACAATGCAATGCCCTGTCTGAAAAATATGTGTTGTACGAAGAAATGGATGCTGTGGCTAAAAAACAATGCGTCGAAAAATAAAAGGATAATATCCTGAAACAGCTCGGACAACTGTCGAGAGAGATTGGTCGATGCAATCGTAGGATCATTGAAAAAGAGCAAAAAGCACGTGAACTGACAGCTTTGTTGTGTGATGAAAAAGAAAAACTCTCACAGAGAAAAAATCAGTTGAGCCATGGAGTTTGTCATCAAAAGACCGAGAGATCTTGCTGCGGCCATTTCCGAATGTTTTGAATATTTGGAATATGATGCGGAGACGTTTGAAATGAGAGATTCCATAGGCAGGTGTCAAGATCACATGGACCTCAATATGAAATCTGAATCTTGGGATAAAAAAAAACGCGGCGATGCAAGGTGTTTCTAATTTTATCGAACACTTGTTGAGAGAGGAGTACCGATTCCAGCGCGAACAAGCCAACCGACGCCAAGAAGAGCACGACGCTGCTAAAAATCTAATTGGGTATGTCATTGCAGACGAAACAGCCAAGTACGAAGCGTAGTATGGTCGACGTGCTGAGGAATTAGAACAGTCCCTTGGGGGACATTGAACAGTTTTGGCAGTGCTGGCTGCGAGACGAGAACGCCCAAGATCGCCAGATGATATTGTATTGGAGGAATTGAAAGGATGGCGCCAGTATTTTGAGGACATTGATGTTTGCTTGGAACTGATGTGTGAACTACCTTCTGTAGTGTATATGTGAACGGATCCCGTGTGGGAGACCTTAAGTAATGTTATTTTTACCCAGTTATCTAAAAAATAAAAATCCATGAAGAAAGCAGTGTAATAGTCTCTCATTCTTCTACCGTAACCATAGCTGATCATTTCACACAGGCAGTAGACGGGGTCTTGACGGATGCGTCTCATCTCGTTAAACCAGGCCATGAGATGACTGAAAGCGAAATCGGCCACGTGAGTGTGTAAATGCTCTACACAGTCGTCCAAGTACCCATTATGTAGGAGAATCTTCAAGAAGGAGTGTCGTCATTCCAGGGTGGAAGAGGGTAGACGTTCCAATAATACGATACAAGGGTGTCACTAGGGTAATGTCTAAAATAATGATCCCATTTCGACCAATCTAAGCATGCACACCAAAAAGTAGGTCCCGGGTAATACTGAAAAAATCAAATAAAGGTTTTACGAGGGCGAACTCGTCGGGGTTTTTCGTCGAAAGAGGACTCATTCAGGAAAATACGAATGGGTCTTAGATGATGATAATGAAGATGATATCCCTTGGTGTGGGTAGGACACAGAACAGTAATCGTGCCAAAGATATCGAGACGGGGAATATTGCGAAAGATGATCTGAAAAAAGAAAGAAATTAAGAAATTAGGAAGGAGGCAAGGTGGTACAGATCAGTTTGAGTTCCCAAAGCCTGATGAGCGCCTCACGGTCGTGACGCACACGTTGCAGGTAGCGCGAGGAGGTTGGATTCCACCTCAAAGGCAATTGAAAAGCCTGGCGAGGGAGAGGGTCGGTACGTCGCGTCCACGTTGCAGTGTGTCTGCGGTTAAATGTGCTGTACATATAGCAGACAGTGAGGCGACCTTGATTAAAATCAAATATGTAGGTGTGTTGGTAGGGAAAAGGTGAAATGACGCGTTCGTGAATGGTGTATATACAAGGACCGCACAGACACGAGGTGTAGTAGGGTTGTTCGTCTTCAATGTCGGTGAGAATGTAACGGTTACAAAGCTTGAAACATTCTTGTACCGTCTTGTTCAGTATCTGATGAAAAAAAATAAAATTAATCAATTTGAATGGGAGGTAATTCGTCTGTGGTAACGGGACACCCATCGTGACAAGCCATACAAAAATAAGTCCCTAGTTCGGTTAGACTAGAAATGATTTCAGTGTAATGTACGTGAGAGACACGGGTTTGTTTTCCAAAACGAAAGACGTTACGACACCATAGAAAAGTATCCAATCCCATACAATTTGCAGCAAAAATCAGCAATCTGTAAAATAACACAAATGTTTTTATTTTACATGACACGGGAAACACAAGCCCAATTCATAACATCTGTATCACAAGACAACCCTAACCAGGCTCTTAACCAATTTACAAAATGATAACACTCGACTAAAGGACAATGATGAACGATGAAATTAGAATGTCGACCACAGAACGACACAGTTCGTAAAAGATTCAATTGTTTAAAAACAGGGCACCCTAAGTGTTCTAGATTCCAACACGGAATGTTTAAACGCGTTAACAAGTCTTTTTCTAAATGCCCACCCTTGTAGGCCACGTAAAATATATCCTCTGTCTTGTACGTAGTGTAAAGATCTCGGACGTCTTGGTTCAGAAAATGAGCGGATCGAGCTGTGCCTCGAGATAGTAAGAAAGACCGTGAATGCACCGTTTGATGTAACACACAGTTTTTTTTGTCTTTCTCGGATAAACTGTAAAAAGGAACTTTGGGAGCATAATGATACGAGCCGTGATGACGTGGATTGTGAAGACAACTCCTAATTCACGTACGATAAAATCATGTTGTACAGGAAAACCATCCAAATCCAAGACAAGACAAGTTCTGTTGGCTTGATAAATTAATTCTTGAACCAGGCTGGGGCATTCCGGGACAGAAGAGGAAGGTCCAGCCATTGAAAGAACTTGCACCCTACGCGTTTGTCGTGCAGATTGGTATGCTTGCAAGCCAAGAAGAAACGGTTAGGGTTCTTGGCGCTGTGGCTTTGGGCGAGTTTGAGAGTGTGGTACTGTTCGTGTGTACAAAAACAGATGAAGGGCAAAGTGATGTTCAGGTCTTCGTTGGGTGGTTCTTTATAGTAGTCGTTAAGCTGAACGTTGAGCGCCGTGAGCTAATCGTCGATAGAGTCGGCAGCACAAAACATGGGGCTGGCTCGAACAGGACAGCGGTTGTAGGACCAATTGTTGGCGCTTATTTTGAGATCGAGGATGATGGAATGAAAAGGGCAGTACTTGGATTCCACAGGGGTGGTGGGGTTGCCGTTGAGTAAGTCGTGGACCATCATTTCAAATTCAGGAAATAAAGGTGTTGGATCAGCTTCGCCCAAGAGGCGTTTCGGGTGTTCGTGAATCTTTTACATGTCAAGCCTGTCACTCAATTGGGTGTGTTGCCCGCCTTCTCGTTTACGTTTTTGGCGCTCTTGTTGTCGTGCTAATTCGTTGCCCCAAGACACAGAAGAGGTAGTGCTGCCCGACATGTTGAGAAAATGATGTGTAGGTGTGCAATATCTGTTATATTAGAGTCAAGAGCCTCGTTATGGATGCCTACCAATCAAAGGAAGAATTTGAGTGTGAAATTTCTGCACCAATGCAGTCGTCAATATAGCGGCCAAAAAACTCAGGTTTGGGACCGGCATATTGTTGGAAAATAAGATGCTCGATATAGCCAACAAACAAATTAGCGTAACTAGGGTCCATCTTGGTACCCATAGCAACACCATTTATCTGTTTGAAATAACGATCACCAAATGAAAAACAATTGAGAGTAAGG